>ML677535.1:430924-455279 GCA_007922305.1 Dermatemys mawii | reverse complement strand
ATCTATCTATCTATCTATCTATCTATCTATCTATCTATCTATCTATCCATCCATTCCCTCTATCTAATCTATCTCTCACAAATGGATCCTTCCCTGTGGAAGTGGACTTCAGTGGGCGGGGGCTGCTGAGTGGGAACATGTGACAGTCACAGGCACTAAATTCAATTTACAGATATAACCTGATATTTGATAACTAAGGAACATTCCTTCTCACTCTATGTGCTGCTAATTTCACAGGCAAAGCACGTGGGAATTGGAGCTGACAAGGGGCTCGCAGTGTGACTGGTAACATTCTGCTAAGGACAGCAGCAGCTAGGGGATAGACTGTAACAGGACCTGTCTCAGGCCCTGGTGGCTGATCAGAGAAGTGGCAATGAATGGCCTGTCCATGGTGGGAAAGGTGCTTGACCCTAAGGATGCAGCTGATTCTATAAGTCTGATCACAGATTTGCTGTAACAGATCCCCAGTTTGAAGGAACCCAGATCAGTTTCATTTGGAACATGTTAATTTCACTGATGCTTTGCTTAGATAAAAATAATTTTAAAAATCCTGCTTCATTATGTGCTTGTTAAAACCACCCCAGTTAGCAACATACCTATTTCAAAGAAACCTTGCCAGTTAGCCATGCTGCACCTGCGACTCTAGAGAGATTTAAAGGGGGACACACTGGTCATTAAAACTTCACGTGCCTTGATCAGCACTCTGAGGAATGTTAAACCCAGCTGAGACCTGGACATTGCCTGGAGATTTAACAAACCTCTCAAAGAACTATGGGCCAGTGGCAGAAAAAGTTACTTGTTATTTTAATGGGTCCCATTGTGGGCCATTAGACTGGAAACATGGTTGGCAAATGCAGGTCGCAGCAACAGTCCCATAGGGATGGATTAGAAGAGAAAGTCAAAGGCATTGATTGAAGTTAGACAACGAAAGGGATAAGTCTGTTCCTATGGCAAGTAGCCCCAGTGGTTAAAGCGAAATGGTCAAGCCCTTCTCTGTGAACAGCAACCCCTTCCTTCAGAAATTCCATTAGACCCCCGAGAGTGAGGGAATGCAAGGGGGAGAGATGGCTGCAATGAAACTGGCATGTAAACCTACCTCAGATTCCCACTTGGTTAGCTAAGGCGGTGTAGCCCAGGTATGGTGAGAAAGAGGCAATTCCAGGTCTCTAGTTCTCGGGGAATGGAGCACAGCCAACATACCTGGGTTGTGTCAGGCTTTGCTGTGCCGCCCATGAAGCCCACCTCTGCCAGTGCCCCTCAGTCCAAACCCTTCCATCTTTTCATCTCTGGATTCACCCACACACAGTCTGTCATTGTCACTGAGTCCCACTCTGCAGCCCCCCTGGTGTCCCAGCCCCGAGCTGCCCCCGCCCCCTCCCAATCTCTGGTGAAGTCCATCATTCCTAACATACAATCCCTCTGGTATCCCTGGGTTGGGTCCCTTCACAAATTTGGTGAAATGCCTCAGTCCTGACTTATATCACTCCTACTTTCCTGTCCCCAAACTGATCCTCAGCTCAGGCAATGCATCATAATAACAAGCTACAGCCCCCTCTCATTGCTGTCCTACCTCAAACACACAACACTGACAGTGCTTCTGACCCTCTGCTAGTCAGTTACACACACACACACATACACACACGCAGGGCATAACACTGACACCCAGTGATTCCTGCACAGAGACAAAGGCTGATTAATTCTGGGTTTAAGGCACTTGACTGACCCTCAGACCTCTCAGCTCAGTTCCTGACTTTGCTGCTGACCCCACATAGGGCACTGAGAAGGTGACTAAGGTTGAAGTTTACAAATCAAAAGGAATGGGAATTGCGTTTCCAAATCCCACAACCAGGCTAGAAAAACCACAACCTTAAATGGTGTGGAACAGACATTCATCTGGTAGAAACTGGCTGTAGTTCCATTGGAGTCAAGAGGGCCAGATCCCCAGCTGGTGTCAATCAGCTCCTGGTGTCAATCAGCACTTGG
The DNA here is from genome assembly GCA_007922305.1 of Dermatemys mawii. Classification (NCBI taxonomy): domain Eukaryota; kingdom Metazoa; phylum Chordata; order Testudines; family Dermatemydidae; genus Dermatemys; species Dermatemys mawii. The sequence continues at coordinate 453,296 of ML677535.1, read as the reverse complement.
TGTGACTTTACGTAAATCACTTAACCTTACCCATGCCTCAGTTTCCCCATCTGTAAAATAGGGATAAGTGTACTTCTCACCCTCACAAAGTTGTGGTGACATTAAAATCTGTTCATGTCCTAGAGATGCTCAGAGACCAAACTTTTTTATTTTTCAGGCTGTGGATAATGAGGCCTATGTAAATTTAGGTAGGTGGATTTACAGCATCTGAGAGTCCAGCTGTTTTGTGCTTCAGTTGCCCTCCATTTAACATAGGAATAATCCCTGCCCCCATGAATGATGAGAAGTTTATATTTATCATTGGTTGTTGTGTGCTCAGACTCTGCATAGCTTGGAAGCGTTTAGCTACCTAAATAGACATTGCAATCCCAAACAATGGGCCCCAACACTTCTGATTTCAAAACCCAAGCTCCCATTGGCCTCAGCATTACCAGGACTGGGGCCTACATGTGTTACTTGCTGATGAATTAACAACAGAGCGGCAAATCTCTGTGTGTGCCCGGGGCACTGTGATCCCATCCAAATTTCAAGTGTCCCGACATGGCTATCTGAGCTGTTTTGATTTAGCAATTTTAGACCCAGACTTTAAGGCCATCACAATCCTCTAGTCTGACCCATGCCTTGTCATTCAAATCTCCATGGTCTCTGCCAATCTTACCTGGGGGACAATTTTTTCTCTACCCCAAATATGGCAATCAATTCGACCCTGAGCATGTAGGCTGAAGCCTGTCAGTGGAATATAACCCAGGCGCTCTTGGTTCAAATTTTAATAGAGAAAAGTTTCAAATATAATTTGTTTCATTGGAATGAAAATTAACAGGCATGTTTATAACATCATAATGATTTTGTCTTACCATAGCAGCCAGATGCTTTAGTCAAGTTGCTGTACGAACACAAGGTGAAAGACACGCCATGCCCAAAAGAGCTTGTAAGTAGGCTTGGAAGGCTTAGATTTTTAGCAATTATGTCAATAAAGGGTGATTTCTCCAAACACACACAAATGGACCAAAAATATTTCTATTCATAATAAAGGAAATGTACTGATAGACAACATAAGAAAAATGCTGCTTGAGAGCTTAGCGTTCAATTGAAGGCTATTTACTTTAGGTATGTTGACATGTAATGTTGACAATAATTATTATCTCACCCCCCCCCTGAATAGTTTCCTGAAATTGTGAAAACATAAAAATCAATAAAAACAAAAAAGTGATTAAAATAAGCAATTTTATCTGCTGACGTTTTAAAAAACAAAATCAAATTCTGCCAAGCCTATTTATAATGCAATGAAAAACTGTAAATTCATTCAACCCAAACTATTCACAAATTTTACATGAATCTGCCAAATAGTTTTTTTGACAAATTTGTGGAAGGGGTGAGGGGACTTAAGAACCTTTCAGAAAATAGGAGTGCATGTCTTGTAATCTTTAGCCCAGTGGTTAGGACACTAGGATGTGGAAGATCCAGGTTTAATTCCCCACTCTGTGTCAGGGCTGTGACCAGAGCAGCCTGTGTGCTGGATAAATGGGGGCTGGGGAACAAGACTTTTGCTGTAAGGCATCTACTTGATCCTTCAGGGTCAGGTTCTCTGACTTAAGATGATTAAAAATGTCCGTACAATTTCAGCTATTCTGACGGCGGGCACACTGTGATGATTTACCATGTGCTGTTCCTCAGCAATTTGCTGCAAAGGTTGCACTTCTCTTTTAAGACTGGTAACCTCCTCCCCTAAACCTGACAGACTCTCGCATAGAGCCTGCAACAAAACAACATTTTTCTTAACCCGGGAGCACTTGGATACCAGGGAAGCTTCCAACCATCCCCAGATGTCTGGCCAAACCTGACAATCCCCGGAGGTGGGGGGGATGCATAAGAATCCCCCACCCCCGCATTTTCCCACCAGTTTATTAATAAACTCCTTGACCAGGATAGCAGTAAAGGGCCCGTTCAATTTACTCATCGAATCCATGGCAAGATATGGTGATCAGGCATGACTCTCCCTTGGGATCCTCTTCGTGACGCCAGATGTTAGAGAGGGAAAGAAAGAGCAGGAAGACCCAGAGTCGGACTGAGTAGATGGGCTTCTTTATTGAGGTTCTTGTTCCCTTTGACCCAACTGACGAGTAAGCCCTGCGTTAATCACCTCACACTCCTTGATCTAAATTAATATGTAAAATACCTACCTTTACTACAACACCCACAAACCCCATATTTAGTCACATGAATGCCCATACAATGGATATTAATAGCGATATACCAAATATAATTACCCTCGCCTCTGTTTACATTAAACATATTAAGTATATGCATATTAAGCAGCATTAAGCATATTCTACAGACATTTTTATCTTTAAGGTACATTTCTTTGCAGTAAATGCAGCCACAAATTCCCTTGATCAGCAGTTCACAGGGAAGGGAAGAAGGGGCCCATGATCTTTAGCTCGTTTGTGTAGCTGGGAAAGCAAGGGAGAGGAAGATAATGCTTCTTTACACAAAGGGTATTCTTTAGACACCCACATTCCTTATGCAGCTGCAATACTTATTAATCCCGAACAAGCAGAAGGGAAGGGAGAGTGATGGCACTTTATCTATCATGCACAGAAACGGTATCTGTGCTTCTGCTACCTAATACCATGTCAGCACACCAGCGGCTTCCCAAGTCTCTGCTTAACCCTCACGTATTCCAACAAATAAATAGACATTTGAATCCATAAGAACATAAGAACTCCCTCTGGGCTAGGGAGTTCCGGATATACCCTGATGCACAAAGGGAGACAAAGGGTTTGATTTGTAAAGATGTTCAGAGGTGTTTAGGCCTGACATTGCAAGTAGGTGCCTAGTGAGGTTTTCAAAGGCCCCTGGTGACCAAATTTTTAAAGGTATTTAGGTGCCCATGTGCTTTAAAAAACCCACTAGGCCCTAGTTGCTTAAATCTCATTGCTTTCAAATGAAGCTTTAGAAAACAGGCACCTAACTGCAACCTCAGTCATCTAAATACCTTTGAAAATCTGGCCCTATGTAACTTGCTGAACATCACCTAGCAGGCATATAGCAGATCCGGGAATGGTCTGTAAGTCTCCCAAGCATCTAGCTAGCTCTGTAATGCCCCAACCATCCTTCCTGCCTTACAATACCACATACAAATTCACTCTACATTATGAAGAATGAGTGGGTGGGAACTGTCCAGTGGATAGAGTGAGTTGGGTCAGATTTCCTTCATTTGCCTCCTTTCGCCTGGAAACCAAACTTCCTTTGAGTCAACATTTCACTTACAATATCACATGTTGGTCCAAGTACATTTCTGCACCTAGGGCCCCATCAGTTGCATAAGTTGTGATGGATGTAGCAGGTTTTTGCAAATACTGTTCTGTGCCAGGCTGCTCAGGGTCTCAGGGTACTGATGGGGGTGTGGCAATGAAGGAGGTAGGGTCCGTTTGTAGTCAGGGCCTTTCTCACCCACTCACCACAAAGTACATCTGTAAAACCTGAGGAGAGTGAAGATGAAAGTCTGGCAGACTTCTAACCTTAGAGACCCTAGCTCATGCCTTAATATGCAGGCTGAGTACTGCTTTGTCCTTTCCAACTCAAAGGTTGTTGACACAGTTCAGGGCAAATGCATCTGTATTCCCCCATCTATGACCCCTTGAGGGCACCCACTCTAGGCTTCCAGCTGTCACTTCACTTAGGCAGAGGCCCAGGTCCAAATCCCACTTGAGGGGTTTTCCAGCTTGCATTGTTCCCTGCCTACACTGTGATATCCCCAGAAAGTCAGACTGCCTAAGCAGGCCTGCCTATATGTTTTGCTTTCTATCCAAAGGCTTACAAAGAACATAACCAACAGAAGTTGTAAGGCAGTACACCTTTTCCAAGCAAGTACATTTATTCTTACAGTGAAAGCATTACAAAGAAAACAGACAAAAATCAAATTCCCTTAATGTATGCTAACAGCTTGCCAGCAGTCACTCATCAGTCTTATGGAGTCTCAGTAGGCCAAAGTCCTTCCACCCGCTTCTAGAAAGGATTTGCCTCCCTCATCCTACATAATTGAAGGTCCTGTCCCTTTTCTGGATCAGAAGGAAATCTTTGAGTCGATTAAAACCTAGGCTATTTGTCCAAAAGTCCTTTCTCGGTCTGTAAGGTGGTGGAGAATCCAGTTTGACGCAGTATACGTAAGCCTTTCCAGGTGGGGTATCTCTCTGGAGATGTTATGCCCTGAGTGAATTTGCCTAATCACCACCCCACCCCATTCTTAGTTCCTGCAGGGTTAATGTCACCCTCTCACATGGAATTACAGACAGTGCCCGGCTCACAAAAATGCATCAACTTACTACAATAACATCTCCCAAAGATATTTCAGGAAATTGCCATCTCTATCACAGATATCATTTAAGAAAAACCTAAAGTACTTCTCAATGCAACTACATGAATACACGTTCTCAGACCATTGTATGAGCTCAGGCTATTGAAACACTCAGTTCTTCTGTGAATCTTTATTAGCTAGCTAACGAACATCACTAACAAGACTTGCGTACATTTTCCCCAGAGCCATTTTCACTTCTTTATTTTTGAGGCTGTAGATGATGGGGTTTAACATGGGAGTTAAGATGCTGTATTGGATGGAGAAAAGTTCATTTAGAATCACAGAGGATGCAGCATTGGGTTTCATATATTGGAAGAGAGCCGTGAGGTACAATAAACACACCACGGTGAGATGGGAGCTGCAGGTGGAGAAGACTTTACGCCTGCCTTCTGCAGAGTGAATTCTCAGGATGGTGGAGATGATGTGAATGTAAGAGACCAAAATGGGGATGAAGGAGCTCAATCCAAATATCACAACGGACGTAAGAAGAACCATTTCATTGGTGAAGGTCTCGGTGCAGGACAGAGCTAGCAGCGAAGGGAGCTCACAGTTGAAATGATTGACTTCATTGGGTCCGCAAAAATTTAGGTTTAATAGAAAAAAAGTGTTGACAAGTGCAAAGAAAAAACTCATTGTCCATGCACCAGCCACCAACTGATAGCAGACTTGCTTGTTCATGATGTTCACATAGTGCAAAGGATGACATATGGCAGCGTGTCGGTCATAAGCCATCACTGAAAGCATGAACCCTTCAGTACACCCTAACCAGATAATAAGGAAAATCTGTGCGAAGCAGCCATACACAGAAATAGTTTTCCGCTTTGATAGGAAGTTCTCCAGCATCTTGGGGATGATGACAGAAGAGTAGAAGACATCGAGGAAGGATAGGTAGAAGAGGAAAAAGTACATGGGTGAGTTAAGATGAGAATCAGTCCTTATTGCCAGCATAATCAACATGTTCCCCACCAGGGTAAATAAGTAAATAACTAAAAATACCAGAAAGAGGAAAATCTTGAGCCGTGGGTCATTGGAAAGTCCCAAAAGAATAAACTCAGTCATGTTGTTTTGACTTTCCATTGACTTTTTCACATGAAGCGATGAGCTGAGAGAATGGGGAAACATAAAATTAAAATAATTGACATCCTGAAAGGGGTGATCTGAGCTCTAAGAAACCAGAGAATGTGACAATATGTATGCATTGCTATCAAAGGGATTCAGGCATTTTAGCATGGATGGTAATCATTTACAGTGACACAGTTAATCTTGGTACTTCTCAGAGCTTTCCATTTTATGCATCACTTCCCAAGATGCACTTTTCACTCTGGACACCTCTGAACTAATGGTCACAATCCCTGATCTCAGAGATTCCCTAAATTGGGTAGAATCCTTGTACTTCATCTGCTTTTCGAAGCTATAGCACACACATTTTAAATACCTAACCTCCATCTAAACTTTGTCTTTGCTGCAAAAAGGAGAGTGTTTTTCATTGTGATAGATAACTTGAGATAGCTATCACCATTTAAAATCCTAGTAGAGACAAGTCAAAGGTAGATCATCATGTAGCTAGTTAAAGTCAACCTTTTACTCCCTCCCACAACTCCGAATATCTCCTGGTAATCACCTCTAATAGCTACGCTGAGGTATTGTGTAAAATGAAGTAAATCTGGAATAACTCCATCACTATCAATAATGTTACCATGGTTTGTGGAATTTTGCCCAAATTGTCCATAGTGCCTACAGAAGCAATTTGAAAATAACAAAGAGACATCTTTTCATATTGTCTTCCCTATGCTTGGCATTCCCCTTTGGCTCTTAGATAGACATGACCCAGTCTGGCTGTCTCCTGTTCTTTCTGGCCACCAGACTTGCTTGCTGCACTTCCAGACTCACAGTCAATCTTTTTATTCATCTGTTAGCCTCCAGCTAGCTGACCATTCCCCTTCTCCCCACCCCCCGCCGCTGCTAGGGACACCTTCCAGCACATCAGTGTCTTTTGACCTCTCTCTTCTCATCCTTGGTCAAACAGCTCTGTCCCCAGCGTAGAGGCTAAGTAGGTCCCTGTAAATGGGTAATTGGCAATTGTGGCAATTGTGTTTGAGGAGACATTTTCTACCTGTGCCATTGTTGTACTGTTTCTTAGCACCCTGCCCCCTTTATGACACCCTTCTTCCGATTGGATTGCATGCATTCAGGCAGATAATAACAAACTGACCAGGAAACAGAATCTTACATAATATGAATAAGAAACTATAGATGTTTTCCTGATTTGTCACCTAGGAGAAGCCCAGCTGCATGTTACAATGTAAGAAATTTATGCACTCTTCTAAACCATATGCCCATGACTAAAAAGCACAGGCCAATGACAGAGCCAGTAAAGGAAAACAACACACCTGCCCCAGGCACCAATAGCTCATTAGTAAAATTTCTTTGACACAGGAAAAGTGTTCAGCTGATTAAAAAGTCTTAGACTCACCTGGACTCCATATGAAGATTGATCTGATGTGAAGTTTTCACTCTGACCTGTTAGCTTTCAGACTCATATAAGTAAATGCATTCTCTGTCTTACAAGTTGATTATTAAAGGGTATGGAATGAGCATAACGCAGAACCAACAAATCACTGAAGGGATGTCACTGATGGTAGACCTAACATTCACAAAGCTCTTATATACCCTGGCTAGCAGATTAAGAGGCTCCCTTTATCTCATTGAAAGATGTACAACTTATACCAAAATAATGGCTGATGTTAATGGCTGAGGTAATTCCCAGGTTCCCTTTGGCATTGGTCCCTGAAGTTTCTCATGTGTCACACTTATTTTCACTCAATAACTAATCAAAACATTTAACCTCCTACATTTTGCAGCCTTAAGTAAAATCCTAGGAAAGACATGATTTTAACTTATTTATACATAAATATCAGGACTCAAAGGGAGAAAATCAATGTAGACCCAGTGACTTTGTTCTCACCACAGGAGTCTGCTGTCCATTTCCTAGGTAGCTTTAACCATCTCTGGATTACACTGTGTATATTGTAGTGTAGTGTTTGGGGTGGGATCTTTTTGTGGTTTTGGTGTGAGAGCACATCCTTGACTATTTAGGGTTATGGCTACTCTTCCCTATGGGCGTTCACCAGGGATGGACACCGTGCTGGCGAAAGCTATTATATTATCAGCAGACAACACTCATAGACTTGTAATGTCTCCTACCTATGTTCTATGGGGACACTAGTCGATCATGTCACCTCAGCAGCTCTCTATATGGGCCAATTCAAACCAGTATTGTTGATGGGTCTGTGTGTGTCAGTCTGTCACAAGACATGGCTTCTCTCCCACCATCTTCCCTGCAGAAACTGCATGGACTCCACTCCTTCACTGTACCCTGTTATTTTAAGTTCCCTCTACCATTTCCACAACAACTCCTTGCAACAATCTGTTTACAGCACCTTTTGTCACTCTCCTGAGGATCTGAAGGGAACCAAAGTCTCCCTCCCTTGAGGCTTCAGTGTAACTGAGCTCTGGTTCCTGCGCTCTCGTCTCCTTTGGGACTGTCTTTGTGCCTTTTTAACAGACATGGACTGATGGGATAATGGGCTCCTTATCCTGTCCTGCTGGCTTGATTGTCTCATTATCCTCATTGGTTTTCTCAAGGGGAGCTAATTAACATCTGAGTGGTCAGTGGGCAGGTGCTGCACTCTGGTCACTCAGCCCTTGTTTTTTCCCACCAGAAGAGATGGAACTTGAGACTTCCACAGAGGAACAGCTTGAGCTAACGAGCCACTAGGTTCTAGCCAAAACATGGAACTCTTTCTCATCCTCTGTGGACTGGACACATGGGGCGGGTGGGGTAGGTAACATGGACTGATGAGGAGCTTACTTGCTTCCTCTGAGCAGAGAAATCCCAACCAAGCACCTGAAGACCACAGCAGTTTAAATCTCCCCTTGGGTGATAAAGGCTATTTTGGCTGACACACCAGGGACGGAATTAGGGTCCTCCAGAGGTGAAGAGCACAAGTTGTGACAGCTTCCTTAGACAAGTACCTTGCATAGCTCTGGTAAAGAGGGCTGCATCACACACACTGACCAGCAGTTAACCTGTGCACCATATAGACCCACTGACTTCAAGCCGTGAAGAAAGAGAAGGGCATTGGGGCTAATGTAGCACCCTTGGCTCACCGATGCGGGGTGCCTGGAGCCACAACTCTAAACTGGGTAAGGTCGGAATGATTCAGCAACACCTGTAGGCCTGTGTAGCTCCCCCATGGACAGTCCTAGCACATAGATGAAGATTTGGTGCTTAGTGTGGATAAAACAGGGTATGTGGGTGGGTGGGAGCCAGGGGGTCCCCAGTGAGTTTAAAAGGGGAAGCCCTCCCTCCCACTTGCCCTGTAAATAGAAGAGTTATCTGGCAGGATCTGGTTGCATGTGGCTATTTCTGATCTGCACCCCAAGCTCAGGGGAGGTCTGTAACTTCTTCATTTCATAAGGGAAGGATGTCACAGACTGGGTTGTGGGAGGTCAGAAACTGAGCAGGGCTGGAGCAGGTGCTGCAGTCAACACTGAGCCATCACTGGCCAAGTGCTACTACTAGACTTAAGAGCAGTCCTGACAATGCCATAGAGGCAATCTGGCCAGATAAGGGTTTCAGCTGTGGTCAGCTAGCTAATCCCAGGCCTGGCTGCAAGTCCTCATTCCTGCTGGCCTCAGTTATCCACTGGTACAATGGGGATGATAACACTCCCCTACCTCACATGAGTGTTGTGAGGTTAAACACATTAAAAGAGGAAGGCTAGCTCAGTGGTTTGCGCATTGGCCTGCTAAACCCAGGTTGTGAGTTCAATCATTGAGGGGGCCATTTAGGGATATGGGGCAAAAATCTGTTGGATGATTTAATTAGGGATTGATCCTGCTTGGAGTAGGTGGTTGGTCTAGATGATTCCTGTCCCCATATTCTGTGAAATGCTCTTAACTCTGTGGATGAGCTCTATAACTAGATATTATTTCACCTCCCAAAATCTTAAGCCATAATTTTAACTAATGATGGATCAAATCCTTTTAAATTGTAAGATGAAATTTCAAAGTTCCTTGTGGATTTAGACACCCATTTCCCAACATGGGATCTGGGCTTCTAAATCCCTTGGATAGCTTTGAAAACCTCACTGTTTGGGCTGGAGCCCAGACCTCAGTTTCGCTTCCCTGCACAGCAACATGTTGGAGCTAATGATTGGTGTGAGATGTTCAGGGTGTATCTACTCTCCAGTCCAAGGTGTAGTCTGAAGCGGGCGGGGGATAGGCATGTCTCACTGGTTTTAATCCATCTTCCACACTAATATTTCCAGTGAATGCACCTGGGGGCATCTTCAGTACCCCTCCTGGGTAAAACACTCATGCTACTAGCCCATAAAGAAGCCAGATCTGCATTGCTACCGGAATTTTTAGAGTGATAGTTAAATGAAAGCTAGCTCTGGGATGCCTACCAGAGCTGCAAAAGACACCCTCGATTACAGTATAAACATACCCTTCAAGAAGGGATGAGCATGCTAGCAATTAACTTCTAATCCATCTCTTCCCAAGAGCCATTTTGACTAGGGAAAGTTCCAGGGTAGGTGACCAGCCCCAAAGCAGATCATGTGATACCTCTAAGAACTATTCCCACTGTCCTCCACCAATCAATGTGAGTTTCAGCCCTATAGAACTTCTCCAAGAGCAGGGTCTGACCAGTCAGGGCAAGTTCCAAGGTGGAGCTTAGCCATCCAAATGAGGTTTGTGTGACCTCTCTAAGAACTCCTCCTACTTCCCTGTACCAATCAAAGTGAGTGTCATCCACATAGGTCTTCCCAGAAGGGAAACATGTGCCAGTCAGAACAGTGAGATCACAAGGGTCTAGTCTGGAACCACCAACCTCTGGGACTTTATAGTTTAGCAATCAGCAGCACTTCCCCCAGAAGCTCCATCACTGTGTGGATTATACTATCTTGTTTCAAGAAATTGCAGCGATGCTGAGTGGAAACAAGGCCTCTTCAACCAATTCCATGAGAACTATGGAATTTGTTTTAGCTCCAGTGGTGCTTGGTCACTTGTGAAAAAAGTGCTACATAACCTACACTTCTGAGGAGGTGGAAGGAGCTGTGGAGGGGAGCCTTTTGGTGCAACCATTGATGAATACACCAGAGACGACCCCAAGACCAAAGTGCTCATGAGGCAGACTGGCTGAGGTACACGGATGCTCATCATCTGACCCGATGGGGCAAGGTGACCACAGATCATTGGAGTCACTGGCAGACAAGGTGAATGGAGTCGACATTGCTCGGGTTAATAGACTATAAAATGATTGTCAGTGGGGTAGGAACTGACCTGGAGTTGTTTAAAAACAGGGCACTTACAGCTATTTTCTTTTCTAAAAATCTCTCAACAGCTCAAAGATGCCTGTCTTGAGGATCCAGAGGCCTTGGATATTATTGCATCAGAGAGCAAAAGAAGAATCAGGCCTAACTCGTCTTTGCTCTGCACCGACACAAGTTGGACACTGCACCGACACAAGAGGACACTGAGTCTGAAGAAGCTGATGGCTATATCGATTTAAGGAAGGACCTTGGCTAGAACTAACTGAGCCTCTTCCATGTCATGAGACTAAAAGAGTTATGTTGTCTAGTGCACATTTCCATTTATGCTGTCCTTGACCATTCTCAAGTTGTCGTGCAGTGACTCAGGAGCATGAATACCAACCTCGGGGCAGATGGTCAGGAAGGAAGGCACAAACCCTAAATTGGTTGTGAATTCTATGCTTAGATTTTACCAGCCAGTTCTCAAGTGTGAGATCTTCAGGCACTATAACAGCCTAAATGTGGAGTCACAAACAGTCCCCTCTGGTCTTGATCTCTGACAATAAACATGTGATTCATTTAAATGTAACTAGATCTCGGCACTGGCTTTGTCCAAGGAGCTGATCCTGAGTTTAACCGGACAAGCTGGTATGTGCATGGTTCCCTGGGGACATCAGCCCTGGTATTTCTGTGAGTGTTCTGTGGAGAAGGGGCTGAACACTACAGAAGAACACTTCAAAGGGGCTCAGGGATTGTGGTGCCCCTATTGCTAACATCCCAGGCTAAGTGTGAGCTGGCAGAGCCCAGAGGAGATTTTTTAGGTGGCAACAGGCTGGTGGTGCTGGGGACCTGATGCCCAGTAAGTCTCCCTCTCAGGGGAGATAAGGGTGGGTAACAAGGGGACTTAGAGTCTTGGGCACCCCAAAAATCATCACAGTTAATTATGCTAGAGGCATAAGCTATGCCAGCATAAGCTGCCTTCAGACTGGAACAGCTGGGGCTTATGGGATGGCAGAGGAGGAGCTTGGTGGCTGTATGTGCTGTGTTGCCCTGGTTGCTGCAGTGTTTACTGTATAACTATGGTGGATTCGTTTAATATGGGACTGGATGAATAAACAAGGAGGAAGAGCAAAGAATGGACCTGGGTAAACATTTGAGGATTGTGACGGGACAATCTTTTGGCTGATGGCTATGAAGATTTGACCTCCCCAGCCACCTAACATAATACCAACTATACATATAAAATGATGGGGTCTAAATTATCTGTTACCACTCAAGAAGGAGATTTTGGAGTCAATGTAGATAGTTCTCTGAAAACATCCACTCAATGTGCAGTGGCAGTCAAAAACATGAACAGAATGTGGGAAATCATTAAGAAAGAGATAGATAATAAAACAAAAAAAAATATCATATTGCCTCTATATAAATCCAGGGTATACCCACATCCTGAATAATGAGTGCAGATGTGGTCACCCCATTTCAAAAAAGATGTATCGGAATTGGAAGAGGATGGAAAAGGGCAACAAAAATGATTAGGGATATGGAACAGCTTCCGTATGAGGAGTGATTAATAAGACTGGGACTTTTCAGGTTGGAAATGAGATGACTGAGGGGAGATACGATATAAAATCATGACTGGCATGGGGAAAGTAAATCAGGAAGTGTTATTTATTCCTCATAACACAGGAACTAGAGGGTCACCAAATGAAATTAATAGGTAGCAGGTTTAATAGGTAGCTGGGTTTCTTCACCCAGCTCATAGTCAAACTGTGGAACTCTTTGCCAGAGGAGGTTGTGATGGCCAAGACTATAACAGGGTTCCAAAAATGGTACACCTAATACTGCTGAAAACTGAAAAATGTTCAGATAAAAACAGAGAAATTTTTGGCATCTGGAATAACAAACCTTTGCATACACACATACAGAGCCTTTCATTCAAATGGGTGTGGAACCCACAAGTTCTGACTCCCACTCCCATGCTCCCATCCACTAGACATTACTCCCATTCTACAGCCACATATAGAACCAGGTAGCTCCTAAGCCAGTTCACTATACATTAGAAGACAATGCCTCCCCTTCCCCTGCCTAGCTCCTGCCCAAAGCTTTTCGGAGTGACCCTTTCACATCCTTGTTCCTCAGGCTGTAGATGATGGGGTTGAGCATGGGGATGATGATGCCATAGAGCACGGGCAGTGCCCGGTCCTGCTCCTGCGAGTAGGTGGAGTTGGGGCGGAGGTAGGTGAAGAGGATGGTGCCAAAGTAGAGGCTGACCACAGTCAGGTGGGAGGTGCAGGTGGAGAAGGCCTTGAGGCGCCCTTCCCTCGTGCGGATCCTGAGGATGGCCAGTGCGATGTACACATAGGACACCAGTGTCCCCAGCAAAGAGCCCGAGACAATGCCACCACCCAAGATAAAGGTGGCAACCTGGTTGACCCGCGTGTCAGAGCAGGAGAGCTGTAAGAGTGGGGGGATATCACAGAAGAAGTGGCGGAGGATGTTGACACGGCAGAAGGATAGGATAGCCATCAAGCATGAGTGCACAGCTGAGTTTGAGAAGCCTATGGCCCAGGCAGCTACAGCCAGCAGGGCACACACCCGCGGGCTCATGAACGTACAATAGTGCAGCGGGTGACAGATGGCCACGTAGCGGTCATAGGCCATGACCCCCAAAATCAGGCATTCGATCCCCCCAAAGGAAATGAAGAAGAATGTCTGGGAGAGGCAACCGGCCCATGAGATGGACAAATCCTGCAATAGGTAATTGGCCAGCATCTTGGGCACAGTGGAGCTGATGTAGCCAATGTCCACCATTGAGAGGTTGCCCAGGAAGAAGTACATAGGTGTGTGGAGCCGGGAGTCTAGGCTGACCAGCAGTAAGATGAGCACGTTGCCCATTAGGGCCACCAGGTAGATGGCTGTGAAGACCCCAAAGAGGATGAGTTGATCCTTTGGGTTGCTGGAGAGACCTAGGAGGACGAATTTGGTCACTGAGGTGCTGTTTTCCCTCCCCATCAGCTGGAGGAGGTCCATCCTCTACAAGCAAAGGAAGATCAGTAGTGTGAGAGTTGAGCAGAGCTATTTAGCCTTATTATGTGCTTAACTGTAAAAAGTACATGAAAGTTAAAAAGTTATCACAACCTACAGTAACAAATGGTGATGGGAAAAGATAAGAGTGGGAGACAGAGACTGAGTTAGTCCAAACAAAAAGGTCTCCTGGTCAAACTCAAGGACAGTGTTCAGATCATCCTTGTTAAACAAGATAAGTTTGGGGTGGGAAATCAGTAGAGTGCCAGAAACTAGGCCTGATTGGTGGACAAAATAATGAGGGTTTGGGCTATTTCCCCCTGTGACCTCCTTTTGAGGTCCTTCAGGAAAGAGATATTTTGGAAGATCAGACAAAGGCTACTGGAATGTAGGCATCATCATGGCTGCCACCCCGACCAATTCCTGGGACCCCAGACCTTTGTGATCCTGATCCAGGGTAATGCCCTGACCACACTGGGCCAGGGATATGGACCAAGGTGACATCACCACCTTTAACATCTCCAGCTGAATCCCAACCACCACCTGAGATGAAAATGGGTTGGAGAGCAGCAATGACAACAATTTCAGCCCACCTCTATTGACTGCTTCTCTTTTCCCCAGCAAGGGTTATTATCATCTTTAATATCATCTAAGAAACAGCCAGACAAGGTGGTTTGTTTCTTCTGAAACTCCCTCCAGAGACCCTGGGCTGTTCTTACAATAAAAGACTTATTTAATACTTTACATTTCAAATGCTATAAATGTTTTCCATATGCCATGTTGGTCCCAAGATATTGGCAAGACAAGTGGAGTGATACGATATCTTTTATTGTACCAACTGCTGTTGGGAAGAGAGACAAGCTTTCAACCCATGCAGAGTTCTATTTTACCCACCTTGTCTCTTTAACTGTTTTTCCTTCTTTCCTGTATCTTTAATTAAAAGATGTTTAATGGTTTATTTGCCTTAGCGCTAATGTGTCTAAGGTATCTTTACCAAATTCTGGAGTGTGTTTAACACTGTCTGATGTTCGACAGTGACAGTTCTGTTAGCATCTATTTATTGCATCTGTATTCATACAATATGGTGAAACAGGGAGGGAGCTGGTTGGGTATATAGAAAACTCAAGTGGAGTTACTTGTGCTGTTACAGAGTGACTTAGGACCAGATTTTGAAAGATGTTTAAGGGCCAAATTTCAAAAGTGTTGGGGCATCTACGGGGATTTTCAAAACAGCCACTGACAGGACAGGCATTTAGATACCTAGATGTATTTGAAGATATCAGGGGGAACCTAAATTCTTTTCAATATCTGGCCTAGCAGGTCAAAAAAAAATAAACCCAAGATAAATATATACATTAATTAAGTTGGCAAAACATTCTTCTATTAAAAAAGGGGAAGTTATTTTATTGAAATCAAACAGTTTCCTGGCCATGGAACCTTTTCAACACAAAATTAGATTGAGAATTATTCTCCTGTCCAGGATGCAGTTTCAGGTGATAAGCAGGTACCAGAACAGCAAGGTAGATGGGGTGTTTTCCTAGGGTATAGAAGACACAGGTACAAGTCCCTGCTCTCCCACCTCCAATCCACTAGCCCCCTCTCCCCTCCCAGAGACACAACCAAGGAATGCTGGTTCACATCCCCCAGTTCTCTAGCCCCCATCCTCCCAGACTTCAGACTAAGAGGGAGTCCTCATATCAAACATTTTTTGTCATTTTCCCCAAACTGGATTGCCGGCTCAGCGGTGACTTAATATCAGAACTATAGCCACAGTGAGGGGAGGTGAAAGACGTAGATCCTAACTACATACTTATTGGGGCACAGGCCAACATCAAAACAAAAGGGAAAACAAAATCTCCAAGATGAACAGCTGGCATCTCTGCTGTGCTCTGTTATAATTACCATAATACAGATTGCATTCAAAAGGCAGTGGGGTCTAGTGGTTAGAGTAGGGGGGGCTGGTAGGAACCAGTACACCGGGGTTCTATCCCATCTCTGGAAGTGGAGGTTTGAGAACAGCCAGTTGCTCCCTTGACTGCTCCTTAAGGATTCTGGGGCATTAGAAAAGGTCTAGTGAGGGAGTCTGAGGGTGGAATAAGATGCACTATTGGCTCTGGGCTCCTTCTGTTCTGCCTCTGACCAGCACGCCCCCACCACACCCCTGGGCTCCCCTTCACTGCTCTGATGCTTCCTATCAAGCCCAACCTCCATTCTCTGCTCTCCCATCCCTGGGACCCCCCCACCTCTGGAGCTCTGCCATCACCCCTCAATTCCAACCCGCTGGCCTTTCCTATCCTGGGTCCCAGCTCACCATCTCCACAGCTCTCAGTCCTGATCCTCCATGGCTGCAGAAGTGAAACTAGATTCAATGGACAAATTGTCCACTCCAGCAGGGACATGGTCACGATTAATGTCTGCAATATATGGACTGTGGGTCTGTTTTGGTGCAGCATATATTAGGGGGTTACTGGACTAGCTGGGGTAAATGGGCTGGATGGTTCTGTTTTGGGGTCAAAAGGAAAGGGGTGGAGGAGGCAGCAGGATAGATGGACACAGGGGTTCGATCCATTATAGCAAGGAGCAGGAAATACCTAGCTAGATGGATTGATGATCCAATCTGGTAAGTATGTTCCTGTGGAAGGAAGTTGATTTCAGATTCAAGCTTGAAATCCACAGTCTATTTGTTGTGGGAATTGTCTTCTCTTGCCCTGGCTGCCTGCCTCGCTGTCTCTCTTCAGAGCTCTTCTGCCGTCCTGCCCGACAAGAGCTTCGGAAAACAAGCTTTTCCCTGCCCCTCTCCTACCAACAACCCCGTCTCCGCACTGTGCCCAGCTGACAGGCAAATGCCACCTGGGGAGACTCCGGACTCAGAGTTATTGCAGAGCAATCTCCCAAGAGAATCACTGTTTATACTCTGTAAACATCTCTTCAGGTTAGTCCTGGCTGTGCCAGTGTCCCTCTTACAACCTGCCTCCTTGAGCAGGAAGGAGATCTGAAATCAAAACAGGAGCCAAGCCGAAAATGAACTGCAATGTTCTATTCTCATGTCTCCTATTTAGGGGAGATCAATTTCACGAATGCCTGGTCCAAGTGACTCCAAATTTACCCCACCTATCCTAGCACCAAGGACGCACCAAGGACACACAGCAATTTTCCAAGACAATGTGATTCAGCAGGTGGATTTTAGAGCACTTAGAGAAATTGGTTGTGGTCGGATCCTCAGCTGGTGTAAATCTAGATTCCAGAGGTTTTTGTTTCACCATTTTCCACATTATGTAAGGGCACAAGGCAGCAGTGGACAACCTGATTTCTGCCTTAATCAAGTTTTAGGGCAGTTAATCATTCATAGGGTCAGATCTTTCACTGGTGAAATCAATGTCATTTAAATTAAACCAATGGGAAGTAGTTTAAGCAACTCTGAAAAATCTCGGCCAGTCTATGTAAGGCCCATTCAACAAAACTAAACTTTCTTCCACATAACAAGTTTTTGGTGACAAAATGTATTTTTGTTGCATCAAAGGGGTTCGTCAAAGATGAAAATGTTCATGAAAAAATGAGAGAGACAAGGTGGGTGGGATAACATCTTGCATTGGACCAACTTCGGCTGGTGAAAGAGACAAGCTTTCAAGATGGATAGAACTCTTCTTTAGGTCTGGGCCTAGACTGTGTATTCAGCCTCCTTAACCATATGGACTGTGTTTAGTACCTGACTGCTCTTCCCTTTGGAAGGGCAGTGAATTCAAAGACTCATACATGCAGCCTCCTTTTCCCACTCTGATTTATTTTAACAGCAGGATCAAAACATCTCAGCTAAAGCCATCCATCCCACGGTGGGCGCGTAGGAAGGCCAACCTTGTTCAGGTACCTCCAGTGGGTCCCTGTGTGTCAGTCTGGTTCCCTGAAACCTGTGTTTTCATAGAGGGACTCTTTGGTTCTGTTGCCTTCCTGGGCTTCAGCCGGGCTGGATGTGAGTTAGAATACAAGAACATAAGAACGGTCATACTGGATCAGACTAAAGGTCAATCTAGCCCAGCATCCTGTCTCTCAACAATGGCCAATGCCAGGTCCCCAGAGGGAACCAACAGAACAGGAAATCATCAAGTGATCCATCCCTTGTCGACCATTCCCAGCTTCTGACAAACAGAGGCTAGGGACACCCTCCCTGCCCATCCTGGTTAATAGTCGTTCATGGACCTACCTTCTATGAGCTTATCTAATTCCTTTTTGAACCCAGTTCTAATGTTGGCCTTTACAACTTCACCTGGCAACATGTTTCACAGGTTCACTGTGTATTGTGTGAAGTACTATACTTCCTTTTGATTGTTTTAAGCCTGCTGCCTGTTAATTTCATTGAGTGACCTCTACTTCTTGTGTTATGAAGAGTAAATAACACTTCCTTATTAACTTTCTCCACACCAGTCTAGACTGTATCAACCGCTGTCATATTCCCTCTTATTTGTCTGTTTTTCCAGCTAAAATGTCCCAGTCTTTTAAATCTCTTCTGATACAGAAGCTGTTTCATAACTTTAACAATTTCTGTTGCCCTTCTCTGTATCTTTTTCAGTTCTTGTATATCTTTTTAGAGATTGAGCGACCAGAACTTCAGGCAGTGTCCAAAGTGGGGGTGTCCTATGGCATTGTGATATTTTCTGTTTTATTATCTGTCCAAGAGGTGGGCAAACTATGTCCTGCTTGGCCCCTGAGCTCCTGGCCCAGGAGGCTAGCCTCTGGCACCATCCCTGCTATTTCTCCTCCCCCACAGTCTTTGTAAAATATTTGAAAAAAATATTTTGATTTTTTTTATTTTCTAACAAGTTCTATACTTTTATAGTTCAAGTACTAAAGAGGCAGATCTATAATAAAAAGTATTTAGGAAACAAGAAGCCACACCACTGGCTCTCCCTACTCCTTCATCCATACTCCCAGAGCCCTGAGTCTCTTCTGATCTGCTGAGGGTTATACCCCGCAGTATCATTCATGCCCACATGGATGAGTAGCATGAGGTAGAAGTCAGAGGTCCAGATGATTCTCAGCAATCCCTCCATCACGTCTCAGATTTAGTCCCTGCCAGGCAGCATACCTTCTGAGAAAAGAAGACACTTTCAAATCCAGCAGGGAGGGAGGGAAGTTTTGTTTGTGCTCTCTTCATTTGTTACCTCTCTGGATGGAGACAGAGACCAGGCAGATAAAACATCTTCTGAAAAGATACCTGAAGTGATACATCTAAAATTACAGAAATTGTAAGTAAGGGCAAGGAAACATGTTAGATTATATTTTGTTTTAGCTTGTGATTTTCCCTATGCTAAGAATAAATAAGTTTTATTCCTGATTTTTGTAACTTTGAAGCTGAACCTAGAGGGGAATCTTCTATGTTTATTTTTTTATTATTATTACCCTGTAAAGTTACCCTTCCATCCTGATTTTTCAGCTGTGATTATTTTACTTTTTATTTAAATAAAATTCTTCCTTTAAGAACCTGTTTGATTTTCAGTATCCTAAAGACAAAGGATCTAGTCGGTATTCACATTATTCTCAGGCCACCCCAGGAAAGGGAGTGAAAGGGCTTGGGAAAATATTTCTGGGGAACAGTGACTCCAAGTGACCTTTTTCCTGTATTTTTGTATAAATCACATGGTGGTGGAAGCAATACCGTCCAAGGACAAGGAAAGAAATTGAACCTTTGGGAAGTTTTAATGTAAGCTGGTAGAATATAAGCTTAGGGGATCTTTCATGAGGGTCCCCACATCTGTACACAAGAGTTCAGAGTTGGGAGGGAAACCTGAAATCCCCCAACCTCTCTTCCCTGCCCTACTAACCATCCCCACTTATTCCCCTCTGAATTCTTCCCTCTCTTTGCTGCAGACCCATATCCTTCTTCCCCCAGTGTTCTGCCCCATAATTAACCCTCCCAACTCAGGAAGCTCTCACATGTCCAACTTTTCTAAAAATACTTTTATTATAGACTCCCCCAAATAAAATTTCTACCCAGGAGTCACAATGACTCCTCCAATAGCTACCTCCAATGACTCAGCAGTGCCATAATTAGTTATATTAGTGCCCGGGGAAGCAAGCATATTTCTGCTCCCTACTAGAGCCCTGTGTGGGACTATTTTTTTAATCCTGCCCCCATCCCACCCCACAGTACCCATTCATACACATGCCCGTGTTAAATGAATTTTAATTCCCCTCTTGCTATTATGGCAGCTGAACTGACTGAATCCCAGTACCTCTGTCCTACTAGCGGGAGTGAGATAAAAAATCCACAAACAACGTGGGAGTGAGTGGGAGTGGGTATTGCGGGATGGGACGGGGGCAGGATGAAAAAAATAGGATTAAATAAATAATTATATAAATCCATGATATGCCCACATCTTGAGTTCTGCATACTGATGTGTTCCCCCATCTCAAAAAAAGATAGATTGGAATTATAAAAAGGTTCAGAAAAGGGCAACAAAAATAATTAGGGATCTGGAACAGCTTCCATATGAGGAAAGATTAAAAAGACTGGGACTTTTCAGCTTGGAAAAGAGATGACTAAGGGGGGGATATGGTAGAGGTCTATAAAATCATGACTGGTGTGGAGAAAGTAAATAAGGAAGTTTTATTGACTCCTTCTCCTAACACAAGAACTAGGGGTCATAACATGAAATGAATTGGCAGAGGGTTTAAAACAAACACACAACACACAGTCAACCTGTGGAACTCCATAGTGAAGGCCAAGATGATAACTGGGTTAAAAAAGAACCTAGATAAATTCATTTTGCCATTGGTCCCAGTTTGAGCAGATAATAATAATAATTATTATATTTATATAATGAGACCCCCTGGTCAATGGGACCCCCTTAGGTCTCTTCCAAAACTGTCTAATAACCAGGATGTTGTCCCTAGCTTCGGTTTGTCAGAAGACAGGAGATGGATCACTCAATTTTTGCCTGGTCTGTTCATTCTCTCTCCAGCACCTGGTATTGGCCACTGTCAGTAGACAGGATACTGAGCAAGATCACCTTTGGTCGATCACTAATAGCCATTTTCATGACAGGTTGTAACCATTTTGACCCACATGACATCCATATATATATTGGAAATGACTATTTTATCCTAGGGCTTATACAGATTCAAATCCCAGCTCAACTGACTTCAAACCTGGATCATTAACCTTACCCTGAAGCCTTCTGAGACACATCAGATGTCAAAGGAATCCAACTAAACATGTTGGTGTTAGACATTTTGGAAAGACTGACCTTCAAACAGTAATCCTGATGCAACAGTAGTTATAATGATGCAGCCATGCCAGACTAATACTCATATGTTTATTTATTGGTTTGGGAAATATTGTACAGATTGCTGTCTACTACTAAAGATCTTGGACCATTTCATGAGTATTAACATGGAAGAGTGGTACTGAGCTGTGAGGATTTCAGATACAGGAAAAAAAACATAAAGAGGGGCATCATGGTACAAATATTCAGCTCATGTAAACTAGCATGTCTCCACAGCACTCTGCCAATATGCACCAGCTGAGCAAATGGCCAATTTTACTTTAATGGAGCAATGGCTGATTTACACCAGCTTGGGATCTGGCCATTCATATTTCTCTGACATAGCTACAACCAGAGTGAATTTAACATTTTAAACGTATCATGGAGCATTGCACCTGCACCCGAATGAGCTCATTTTATGTGTTTTCTGTAGACAGAGGAAAATGAAATAGAAAGAAAGAAAGGAAGGAAGGAAGGAAGGAAGGAAGGAAGGAAGAAAGAAGATGGCCCCATCTTTGAAAAACCCATCAAAGAAAAGCTCAGTGGAAGATCCTTAGGGGTAGGTCTACACTGCAGATGGGTGTGAGTCCCCACAACCTGAGCAGACAGAGTTGTGCTAGCCACAGACCAGCTAAAACTAGCAATGTGGACATTGTAGCTCAGGCAGCAGTTCTGGCTCTCAAACTCAGCTGCCCCCTCTGAGTGTTTGCAATGTCCGCACAATGCTAGTTTTAGTGCCCTAGCTGGAACCAAGCTATCACCCATCTGCGATAGAGACTTTCCTTTAAGGCCCCAATCCTGCAACCCTTATTCTTTTGGGCCATGTGTAATCCTTGCTGACAAGGGCAGGAGAACTCTGAGACTAACTGTTAGAGGAAGAGTGACT
This sequence comes from Dermatemys mawii, assembly GCA_007922305.1. Taxonomy (NCBI): domain Eukaryota; kingdom Metazoa; phylum Chordata; order Testudines; family Dermatemydidae; genus Dermatemys; species Dermatemys mawii. The sequence goes on along the minus strand of ML677535.1, from coordinate 431,453 downwards.
CACGTGAATGATGAAATATTAGCTGGTTATGTTAAATTTCACAGATCTCCACCTATTCACACTGGTGTACAAGGTGGGCAATGCCATGGGGAGGCTGAAGCTGTTTGTTGAGATCAGTGAGATCACCCATAGGACCTAGTGTCCCTAGACATGTTCATTGGCTCACATTTATAACAACCTGTTGAGTCACTGAAGAAACAGCCCTTTGTTCTCAAGGCAAGTGAGAGGCTTTTTTGATTTTATTTGAGAACTGATAACGATATTATTTTGTTCTTTAAATCGTCTGTTGAGAGCTATTGGGATTCACAGTGCTTTATAATGGGAATAAAGACATGTTCCTTGCTCTTAAGATTTTATTGACTCAGCTGAGTATGGCAAGTAAAGATGCTACAGGGGATAACAACAGGGAATGGACGAATGCACTCAACTGGGCAACGAGTGTTGCTTTGCGAGCAGCACAAATGTCCTACTCTTTCTTTCTTTCTTTCTTTCTTTCTTTCTTTCTTTCTTTCTTTCTTTCTTTCTTTCT
>ML677535.1:376723-429730 GCA_007922305.1 Dermatemys mawii | reverse complement strand
CTATCTATCTATCTATCTATCTATCTATCTATCTATCTATCTATCTATCTATCTCATCACTAATTGTTAAATTAAACAAATGGGCAAATGGTCTGTTTGATTGCTGTAAATGTTAATCTATTGCTGTCATTTCAATAGAAGCTATCAGTATTTCTAGGTATTTTTCATTTCTTATTATATATAAAAGTAAGAATTCCCATTACTGATATTTACCAAAGTTGGCAGGGATAAATAAAGTTATTATCACTGCAAGGGACATGGGTGATGACCTCTATTATTTTATGAATATTCTTTTCATCTGTTTGTTTGCTTGTATTTATGTTGGTTGCTATATTGTTACGAAGAGATTAACTCTCATACAAGTGGACAGCAGGTAGACAGGAAGGGAGGTATAAGTTTCATATAGCATCCTTCATCATTACTATCAGGACAATTCAGGTGTCAATTCCTTTGAAATTTATCTCTGACCATTTTGAGTCATAATTCCCAGCTTGGTACAGGGGTGGGGAAGAGTTTCAAGTGGGAAAACTGGATCAAACAACTTGTGCAGTTGACGAAAACAGGAGCGTCTGAGCTCAGAGCAGGGAGAATGGGGAAGCGAACTGAACCTCAGTCCCAGAATCATGGGTTTCTGGGTAAGCTTTAAGTAAGAGAGGTGAATGTCGGACTTCTGTGGTTTAACCCTCTGCTCTCATTATGCTTTGATTCCTGCTGCGGAGATTAAACAATACTTTGTTTTGAAAAGGCTGCTTTGTGTTCACTGTGTTCACCAGTCATCCCGGGTCCTAAAGGGAAGCTGGGCCAGTGGAGCAAACACAGTTGGTACCCATCAGGCTGTAGCCTCATTTGAGAGTGGGAGAATTGTAGGATTCCACACCAGAGAGGTGAAGGCAAGAGGCCTATCTCCAAAATGGGTTGCCCTCAGGACGACGTTGAGAGGTCTGAGAAATAAGCTATCCCTGAACTGTGACAATCATTTTTAATGGGTCATTTTTTTCCTAATGTTTTTTTTTAATCAATCAAACCATCTAGCTGAAACTATGGCTGTACTTCTGAAACAGGATTTATGTAGACACGCTCTTGTGCCTGTGCAGAGTAACATTATTGTTAATAGCAATTACCATATTCATTATGCTACTACCTAGGGGCCAACCTAGAACAGGCCCTATAGTGCTAGATACTGTATAAACATAGAATAAAAGTAAGACCCTGCTCCAAAGAACTTTTCATCTAATTAGATGAGACAGATAAAATGCAGGGGAAAAGGGAAAAAATTGACTTCAGTGATCTCCACATGGGCATACAGGAAAATCCACATGAATCTGATTATAAAATCAGGGCCTGAGAAATGGAATGTAGGTACATTTAATGTGAAATATTTATAATTTTTCTAGTATTAGACTCAAGAAAATAATGATCCAAATCAATGGGATTTTTGTCTCAAGTAATGTTGATCGCAAAGGCTGGCATTCTTATATACGTTGAGTTGGTGCCTCCATATTTCCATGGTCCCATTTAAATCAGCATGAGACTGGCATTTTCAAGTGCATAAAGGAATAAGGTGTCCAAATCTAATTGAAATTTAGACGCATAAGCCTCCTAGATTCCGTTGAAAATCCCAGCCTGAGAGAAAGGGGAATGGAATCTTTCTTCTGAAATCAGTGGCGCTCGTCGGTGACTAAGGTACTATTGACCAGAGTGGTAGAATCTGACCCTTGGTCCTTTTTCCCCCTCTTCTTTCATGCCCATTCATAATGGATGTGATTTAAAAAAAATACTTTGGCCAGCTCTAGTTATGCCAGAGAAACATGATCCTGATTCATGAAAAAAAAAATCAATATTTCAAAAGCGGGTTTTATTCAGAATGAAAACCACCGTTTTTGACATTTTCTGTAGAAGGGAATGGAGCCCCATTTTTAGGATAGTGTGCCCCATTGGGCTGCCCTAGAGTGACAAACCCTTGAAGTCTAGATTTCCTATCAGCCCACCTATCTTTCAGAAAGGCATCCAGTTTTGATTGATATAAGAGCTGGAGATGAAGGATACACCATGTGATACCTGTCTCTGTTTGTCTTCCAGTTGAAAAATCTATGAAGAAACAATGAGATTGAATCAAACCGTAACAGATGAATTCCTTCTCCTGGGATTTTCTACCTCTCCAGAGAGGCAGATTTTACTACTTGTTGCACTGTTAGTTGTTTATCTCATCACTGTGGTGGGAAACCTCCTCATAATCCTTGTAACAGTGGCGGATCCCACCCTTCATACCCCCATGTACTTTTTCCTCTCTAATTTATCTGCCTTAGAGGTTGGTTATACCTCGGTCACTGTCCCAAAAATGCTGGTGAGCCTCATCTCAGGAGACAAACACATTTCCTTCACCAGCTGTGCCGTGCAAATGTTCTTCTTCCTTTGCTTTGGGATCACAGAATCTTCTTTTCTGGCCACCATGGCGTATGACCGCTATGTGGCAATATGCAACCCCCTGTGTTATCCCATGATTATGAACAAGAAGGTGTGTGTCCTGCTGGCAGCCATTTCCTGGACTATCGGCATCCCAGCCCAGGTATTGCAGACTGGTTTGGTGTTCACCTTACCCTTCTGTAGCTCCAGAAAGATCAACCATTTTTTCTGTGACTGGGCCCCTCTGCTGTTGCTGGCCTGTGCTGACACCTCCGTGAATAAAACCTTGACTTACATCGTGGTCACTTTCTTTGGAATGGTGCCCTTTGCCCTGATTCTGTTGTCCTACATCCGGATCATCGCCACCGTCATCAACATGACATCAGCTGAGGGCAAGAGGAAAATCTTCTCCACCTGCTCCTCACACCTGATTGTTGTGGCTTTATTCTATGGTTCCGGCATTATCTTTTATTTACAACCCAGGTCCAGTGAGTTTCCAGACAGTGGTAAACTGCTCTCCCTGTTTTACACTATTTTTCCCGCCATGTTGAACCCTTTTATTTACAGCCTAAGGAACAGGGAAATGCAAACAGCCCTGAGGAGACATATGCTAGCACTGAGTGGCAAACAGCTTCTCTAGCCTGTTCTGCCTCAAAGAATGTGACTTGTTGAATAATCATGCTACTGGGGGCAGGTGGGAGATTTGCAGAAGCACCCATTAGTTATGGCTGTCTTAGTGACTGACGTGAGACTCCTAGGTCTTGATTTCTGAGGTTGGCCAGGTACTCCCAGTGATAGTCTCTTTATATGTTCTCATCTGCCTTGCCACCCAGACAAACTGGACTTAGTAATAAATGGTCACTTAAACCAAAAATCAAAAAATATTCAGGTTGCTCCCAGTCCCAAGAGACCAGTCACTTACCCCAGATCAATTGGTTCTTTAGATATCACACCAAAGACAACACTGGTAGACAACTCTATAATAAACTAACTAAAGATTTATTAGCTAAGGAAAAAGAATGAGAATTATTGAGAGGTTTAATCAGGTAAAATATAGGTACAGGTGAGTCACAGTTTGTAATTTCAAATGGTAGCAGAGATGTAGTAATCTGCAAGTTTCCCAAAAGGTTCCCGGGGCTACTAAGAATAATGTCTGTCTTCTCATTCAGTTATTCTGCCCTTTTAGAATCCAAATAGGCCAGAGATGAAAAATCTTTCCTTTAATTTATTCTTATAGTTTCTTCTCACAGAAAAGAAGCTGACAGTGTGGGCTTTTCCTTTGATAATAAAGAGCAAGGAATGCATTTTGAGTCTTTGACCTCCAATCATTTCACACAATGACCACAGTGGAAATTAGCACTTTTCTATTAAAGTTCTTTGTTTGAATTCCACAAAGCTGCCTTCTTGTTTGATAAGTTATGTAGTTACTAGGATGTACACAGTGTAAATGTTTTCTATGACATAATAACAGAATTCAGATAAGTGAAAACAATGTGTGTAACATCCCATTAGTTTTCATGAAGCTAAAACACCAGATATACTCTGATGCACTTAACAATTACTTTGATTGATACCAATACACAAGTGAATTGACCTGAGGCTTGGGCATGAGCTGGCACCTGGTCAGCCAGAGTCACACCCATATGAAAAACAGTCATATTAGAATTGGAAAAGGTACCGAGATGGGAAACAAAAAATTAGGGGTATGAGAGAGCTTCCATATGTGGGGAAATTAAAAAGACTTGGCCTTTTCAGCTTGAAAACGGGGAGGGGATATGATAGAGATCTATAAACTTGAGAATGGTGAGAAGAAAGTGAATTAGGAAGTTTTATTTATGTCTGTACATAACACAAAAATCCAGGATCATCCATTACATTTAACCAATCAGCTTTCTACCTTGTTCTTCTGGCAACATGGTGTATCCCATATCTCTTTGTTTTGATAACATGTATTTCAGGTACCAAAGGGTACAAAGCACCTCTTAGGTTTGTACTAGGCCTAGACAATCCTCTTCCTTTGGGACATTTCGGTCCAGGCTGTCAGAGCAACTCCCTACCTGCTACTCTGATAAAGTACTAGCTGTCCCGATCTTGACAACTTCCCTAATTGCACAAGCCAAAACTTTCTTCAGTGAATCCAAGGGGTTATGGGATACTAAGCATAAGTGGGCAGGAGTGGGGGAGCTCCAGAGGAAAAGCAGGGGCAGGAAGAGATGGGGTGAGAGTGGGGACTTGGGGGAAGGCCTGGAGTAGGTGTGGGGCCTGGAATGAAGCAGGGAAACAGAGGAAGTTGGTGCCTATGATCCCAACCCTAGTCTCCCACTGCCACAGCTCTGTCAGTGCAGTGCCCACAGCCTTCTGCCGTTTCATCTCTGCCAGACACAAACACACACACACACACACGCACGCACACGCACGCACACACACATATGTTGACAGCTGGAATACTGCATCTGGTTCAAGAAGGATGTTGATAAATTGGAGAGGGTTCAAAGGAGAGTTGTGAGAATGAATTAAAGGATTAGAAAACATGCCTTAGAGTGATAGACTCCAGAAGTTCAATCTATTTAGCTTAAAAAAGAGAAATGTAATGGGTGGCTTGATCACAGACTATTGGTACTTACATGGGGAACAAACATTTAATAATGGGCTTTTCAATCTAGCAGGAAAAGGTATAACATGATCCAATGGCTGGAGGTTGAGGCTAAATAAATTCTGGAAATAAAATAAAGATTGGAAATAAGGTATAATTTTTAAAACTATGAGAGTAATTAACCATTGCAACAATTTACCAAGGGTCGTGTTGGATTCCCCATCCCTGGCAATTTTTCAAGCAAGATTAGACGTTTTTCTAAATGATCTGTTCTGGGAATTATTTGGGGGACGTTGTCTCACCTGTGCTGCACATCAGGTCAGATTAGGTAATCACAACGGTTCCTTCAAGCCTTGGAATCTATGGAAACATGCATTGGAAGCAGGTCTCCTTCCCTTCAGCAGTGGGTAGCAGTGATACAAATACACAAAGATGGAGGTGGAGCAGACCTCACTCATTCGAGCAGACAGCCAAAGCTCATTCTCTTGCTCTCTTGTTTTCTCTCTCACAGGCACACACACCATCACGGGTCACGTCAGGACAAGTCATGCCTGACAAACCTAAAGCAAATATAATCAAATATAGAGTTAAAAAATAACCTCTTACTCCTACTCAAAATTCCCTTGTTTATGCATCCTGGGATTGCATTAGCTATTCCAGCCAGAGCATCACACTGGGAGCTCATGCTCCACTGATTATCCACCATGATGCCCACATCTCCAGCTGTAGATGGGAAATAATAGCATTGTCTTGCCTCACAATCACCGTCCACTACCCAGAGCAAATTCCTGGGATAATGCATAATTCTTAATAGAAACATGGGCCAAGGATTCAGCTGGTGTTATCCAGTGTAGGGACATTGACTTCACTGTAGTGGGAGTGTTTTACATTATCTAAGGATCTAGTTCAATATCTAGAAATTAATCAATAAATCAAAGCATATAGAGCTTTCTGGGTCTGTCATATCATCCATTGTAAAATACTCATTTATTATTTACCCAGAACACATTTAGCTTTCTACACAAGAGATACTTGTCCCAGAGGAAACCATGAAGTATTCAGACTCCCAAAAGTAATTAACTCTTGCTCTTAGAGCCAGAAAAATAAAGGCTTTTATTTGCCAAAAGAGGAGGGGCAGAGAAGGGAACTATATAAATTTGATCAACACCCATGTATGCGCTCCCCCGCCCAACTTGTGGGAACTGACTTTTCAGGATAAAATGTAGCTGATGTTCTTACATACTGTCTTGGTGGGACACAGAGAGAAAGAGAGAGAAGGAGACAGAGTGAGAGAGATATTAACTACATAGATAGATGTGTTTAGGGATAAAGAGTGGGAGAAATTCATCTCTCAGGGCTACACTGTGATAACATTCAATTCAATTAGTACTTTACTCCCACAATAGTTCCATTAACTTCAGTAGCACAAACTGATTAAAGCTCTGTTTAGTATATGGTCTCACAGTTAATCTGTCTGTTTATCTATGTTGGAGAGTGTGCATTAAAATTCCGAATGTCCATGATCTCTTTATGGAAGATTGGTGAGTTGCCTCTAATTTTACTCTTCTTTAGTCGGTTAATGTGTATATAGAAAATATATCTGTGAATACTGAATCTTAGCTTGAAAAATGCTGAGCATCTATCTGGGTCTGCAGCTCCACAGCCTGAGAAGTCAGGAGCCAAGCAGGACTGCAAAGCCAATCTGTATGTGTTGAATTAATGTTTGATAAATGCAAAACTATGCGGATTGGAAAATGTAATCCCAACTCTACATATAAAATGATGGGGTCTAGATTAGCTGATACCACTCGAGAAGGAGATCTTGGAATCACTGTGGATAGTTCTCTGAAAACATCCACTCAGTGTGCAGCAGCGGCAACATAATGTTAAAAGAATGTTGGGAATCATTAGGAAAGGGATAGATAATATGACAGAAAAGATATGGCCTCTATATAAAAGCATAATATGCCCACATCTTGAATACTGTGGGAAGACCTGGTTGCCCCGTCTCAACATCAATCTATTAGAATTGGAAAAGACACAGAAAAGGACAACAAGATGATTAGGGGTATGGAACAGCTTCCACCTGAGGAGAGATTAATAAAACTAGGATTTTTCAACTTGGAAAAGACATGACTAATGGGAAATATGAGAGAAGTCTATGAAATCATGACTGGTGTGGAGAAAGTAAATAAGGAAGTGTTTACTCCTCATAACACAAGAACTAGGGATCACCCAATTAAGTTAATAGGTAACAAGTTTAAAATTAAAGGAAGTATTTCTTCACGCAACAGAAAGTCAGACTGTGGAACTCTTTGCCAGAGTAGGTTGTGAAGAAAAAAACAATAACATGGTTCAAAACAGAACTAGATACATTCATGGAGGATAGGTCCATGAATGGCTATTAGCGAGGATAGGCAGGAATGCAACACCATGCTGTAGAGTGACCATAGACTCTATTTGCCAGAAGCTGGGAATGGGCAACAGGGGATGATTACTTGTTCTGTACATTCCCCCTGAAGCACCTGGGATTGGCCACTATTGGAAGACAGGATACTGGGTTAGATGGACCACTGGTCTTACCCAGTATGGCCGTTCTTATGATCTAATACAAACAAAAGATGGCCACCTACTATAACATAAACCATCAGAGCCAGGCAAGCAGCAACCTGCAGATTCTTGCACAGAAACCCTTGGATTTATTGGTAAAGGGCTTTTGATTCTGAGACAGACCTCAGCCTCCTAGGGAAGGTTGGTCTTGTCCTGTAATTGCCCTCTCTATGTACTGGAGTTCCATGTCTGTATAACTGGGTAATAACCTTTTCTTTCTCTGGTTATTGGGGCAGGAAATGACAAGCTTTCTTGAAAATGAATGCAGGAAAATGAAAGGCCAAAGACTAGAAACCATAAAATATAAGAATCAGAGGGGTAGCCGTGTTAGTCTGGAATTGCAGAAGTGACAAAGAGTCCTGTGGCACCTTAAAGACTAACTAAAGTATTAGAACATAAGCTTTTGTGGGCTAATACCCACTTCGTCGGATGCATGCCATCCGATGAAGTGGGTATTAGCCCACGAAAGCTTATGCTCTAATACTTTAGTTAGTCTTTAAAGTGTCACAGGACTCTTTGTCACTTCATAAAATATAAGCAAATTATCTTTTATAATGAAGAAATTATCCAAGAGGAGTAGTACAGCAAAGAAAGACAGAACAAACATATAGAAAGCTTTGAATCAGGTAATCAATTAGGTTCTTTCACTGTCCTTCTATTTGATTCAGAAAATGTAGCCAAAACACAAATCCTTGGTTGATTTTTATCATATTGTAATCAAGTTATCTTTCTACTAACCAATTCACTTGTGCTTTATAGTACTAGTCCCCACAGTGAGGACACAGGGATTGTGTCATGGAAATTTGATAACAAGTCTAGATAAATCATCAAGACAGGATTTACTTTTCTTGGTGAGCAGACATTTATGCACAGCAAGTATTTCAGTAAATATATTGCATATTTTGACATGATGTTGACAATTTGTGTATCAGGTATAAAGCTTCAATTTTTTTGAATCTCAATATCTACTGCCATTTAGTAATTATTGTCTGCTCATCCCCACTCCCCCCAACCATTGCCTGACCCCATAATTACCTGTGAAAATTTTAACAAAAAAATGGTAAAAAATGCTTAAAAGTAAACATTGGCAATGGCATTCAAAATTATAAAATACAATAAGTGAATTCTGCCAAGCCTAGGTATAAGTGAGTGGGGCATATCCCCTACCCCCAGACCTGGATTTTGAATGGGACCCAATCCAGTTAGCAGCCACTTAGCCCACCTACCGGATCAGCTCCCACATGCAACTTAGTCAGCAGAATGCCTGACTGTCCTAGAATCAATCATAGAATCATAGAACCATCAGGGTTGGAAGGGACCTCAGGAGGTCATCTAGTCCAATCCCCTGCTCAAAGCAGGACCAACCCCAACTAAATCATCCCAGTCCCTTTGTCATGAATCACACTGTGGCTTAGGTGGGAAATGTGGATGCCAGAGGCAGGAACACAGGTCCTACAGAAGTTTTACTTTGAAAAACATAGGTGCCAACTGCCTTTCAGGGCCTACAAGGTTTGGCAGGAGTTTGGTGGATTGCTTAGGAGCTAAAAAAGGGAATTTAGGGGACTAACTAATTTCACATATCCCACATAGGTGTCTAGCTATCATAAATTCTTCATTGTGATGGACTCTATAGATTACCCTAAAATGGACCTCTCCCTCTCTCTGCGTCTCTCTTTCTCTCTCCCTCTTTCTCTTAGATCTTACTTTGTTCTGGCATTTCCATTTACTTCAATGATATCTGCTAACATTCCTCTTTCTATCCTGACAGCTCACAGTTTTCCTGATTTTATGAATATGAAAAATCAAACCACAGTAACCGAGTTTATTCTCCTGGAACTTTCAAGCGACCCACAATTCCAGATTTTCCTGTTTGTAGTCTTTTTATTTATTTACTTAATCACCCTGATAGGGAATATGGTTATCATGCTAGTGATAAAGGCTGATTCTCGCCTTCACACCCCTATGTACTTTTTCCTATTCCATTTATCCTTTGTCGATATCTGCTATTCCTCAGCCACGGTGCCTAACATTTTAAAGAACTCCCTCTCGAAGCACAAAACAATTTCCTTCAATGGCTGCGTTGCTCAGATGTTCTTCCTCCTTCTGTTAGCTGCGACCGAAGTTTTCACTCTCTCAGCTATGGCTTATGATCGATACACTGCCATATGTGACCCTCTGCGTTATGTGGAGACCATGAACAGAGACGTCTGCAGGACGCTGGTAGCTGGCTCCTGGGGGATCAGTTTTCTCTACTCTCTATTAAATACTCTTTCAGTATTAAAGTTACACTTCTGCGGGCCCAATGAAATTGGCCATTTCAGCTGTGAACTCCCTCCGCTACTAATCTTGTCCTGCACTGAAGCATTTTCCAGTCAGATGCTGATTCTTTCTTCCACTATGCTATTAGGACTGAGCTCCTTCCTCCTCACCATAGGCTCCTACATTCACATCATATCCAACATCCTGAGGATACGCTCCACAGAGGGCCGGCGTAAAGCCTTCTCCACCTGCAGCTCCCACCTCATTGTGGTGGGTTTGTGCTATGGGACTGGGATGTGTAGATACTTGCGACCCAGTTTGCTCTCATCAGTGGTTCTGGACAAACTGTTCTCCATCCAGTACAGCATCTTAACACCCATGTTAAACCCCGTCATCTACAGCCTGAAAAGCAAGGAGGTAAAGACAGCTCTGAGGAAAACAATGGGAAAGAGCCCAGAGGTTTGAAGGTGATGTAAAAAACTTTGGATTCTGTGTTTAATAAAGCAGATGACAAACATTGGAAACTGAGTGAAAATGTAAGAATAATCTTTCTTTTTATCCTCCCCGCCTCACCACGCCCAACACACACACACTCCGGTCCTTCCTCGTGTAGTGAAAAGGCCTTGAATTAATGACTGATCATTTAGATGTTAACCCCTGTGCAAAGTAAGCACGAAATGTAATCATAAACATATGTAAAATGCTACCACATCAGGAGCCAGATCCTCACAGGGTGTAAATCAGCTGTAGTTCCATTAGAGTCAATGGGCCAGATCCCCAACTGGTATAAATCAGCATACCTCCATTTGAGTTCATGGACGAGATCCACAAAGGGAATTGTGTGTTGTGATGCTCAGCATCACGATACTCAACTTTTAGATACCCAAAAAATCACTGGAACAACATTGGGATCTACAAATCTGGGTTAGTGATCTAGGTTCCCTGTACAAAGAATGGGGAGAAATAGGCACCTGACAGTGGGACCCACAAAAATCAGTGTGCTTATTCATTTGTTGGAACTCCCTGTCAGTGCTGGTCACTTTGGATGAAGGCAATAAAAAGTCATTGGCTCAGAAACAGCAGTAATGACTCTTGAGTGGTGGGTACAGCACTCACCTATAGAGTAGGGCACTCAGGGTCTGGTCTGCCTGGTCCAATGACACATTGTTATTTATAGGCAGTGGAACATCTTCAAGATGAGATATTGAGTGGGCACACCCCCATCTGAATAGTCAATAGCCCAGTTGCTGGGGTGCTCTCCTCAGAGGCAGAAGACCCCTGGTCAAATCATTTCTTCCTCTTCAGGAAGAGGGGGGAATTGAGCATGGGCCTCTCACATCCCGGGTGAGTGTTCTAACCACTAGGCTAAAAGTTATAAGGTGGGCACCGCCTCCTCGTCCAGATGGATATTTGGAATGGAGCCTGATCCAGTAGGTATTCTCAGAGCGTGGCTTCCTGAGAGGATTCCATAGGTAAGATAGGTAAGTAAACACTTGGCTTCTCCTTTTCTCAGACTGTGCTAAGGTTTAGGCAGGAGAGGCGCGTCCAGACACCTAGAGTGGGGAAGCAACACACATGCCTGGAAGCAGAAATGTAGGCCTCGAAGGAACTTTTACAGTGGAAATGTCAATGCTGATCACGTTAAGGCACCAGCAGGGTCAGGCAGTAGCCAAGTGGGGCTTTGTGGATCACAGCTGTACCTAACACTGGGATTTAGGCTCCCAAATCTGGCATTTACATGCCTAAGTACTTCTGTGGAGCTAGACCAAGACCCCCAGTTGGTGTCAATTGCTATAGCTCCATTGAAGTCAATGAAGCCAGATCCCCAGCTGATTTAAGACAGCTGAATCTCTATCCCAGTCATTATCCCACTAATATATCCTATCCAAGAATTTCCTCCATCCACCTGATTTTCCACCACTTTTAGCATCTTATCCTTGCTTTGCATGGGTGTCAGTGATCAGACAAGCTATAAGGCAATAGAGTATCAGGTTCATACTATTTAATGAACTGCAGAGAAGTTAACTACCCTGATCTGGAGTCTCAGAAGAGCCTAAAGTACTCAGGCATCCATCTCCATTGAAACTGTATGGGAGCTTTGCACCTAACTCTCTCAGGCTCCTTTGAAAATCCCCACTTGACTGTTTAAATACTTTGAGCCAGATTATCAGATGACTAATACCATACAAAAATAATACTAATACTAAGGGAGTCGATAGGCATAGAATCATAGACTCATGGAATATTAGGGTTGGAAGAGACCAGTGGAGATCATCTAGTCTAACTCCTGCTCAAAGCAGGACCAACTCCAACTAAATCATTCCAACCAGGGCCTTGTCAGCCTGACCTTAAAAACCTCTAAGGAAGGAGATTCCACCACCTCCCTTGGTAACCAATTCCAGTGCTTAACCACCCTCCTAATGAAAAAGTTTTTTCCTAATATCCAGTCTAAACCTCCCCCACTGCAACTTGAGACCATTACTCCTTGTTCTGTCATCTGCTACCACTGAGACCAGTCTAGATCCATCCTCTAACATGAATCACCTGACTGAAGTTCCACTAGCCCTGGGCTTACATTGCAGTGTGACCATACCCCCTGAATCCAGTCCCCCTCATCTAACAATTAGTTAATTAGTTATCTGAAGTTTAATAACATCAGCAGGTTTTGACTGACATTTTGAAAAACATCTCGAAAACTGAAAAAATTAAACAAAAATTAAATTTTCAAAAAACTAAGAAGTTTTCATCAAACTATATTGTCCGATGTGAAAATTTTCTGACAGCTCCAATACAGAACAAACAACGGGGCAGATATTAGAGCTATTGAGTACCCAGAGTGTCCAATAATTTCATTTTATAATAGCAAGGGAAAGAGCTCTCAAAAAGATATATCAATATATCAAAATCAACATGTGATTTCCCCTGCCCAACCCAGCAAAGCTTCAATGAACACAAACAAAAAGGTTTTCATTGATATTTTCCATGGAAAACAGTGACTTTTCAAAAACAAATAAATATATAACGCCAACATACACAAGGTTGGTGGTGGGGATCAACCCTGGGACCGCTGGATCTTATTTTTTTTCCATTAGCTCTAGGTCACAATGCAAACAATGACAAGTGATTAGAAACACCTTTTTTTTTTTTTTTTGGCCAGGACTGCATAGATGTTGGAGCAAGTTGTACCTCAAAGCTTTGGCATAGGCCAGTGTGAGTGGGTGTAATTTACACACTGAATGGGCAGCAAGAGCTGAAGTGGGGAAATGAGGGGATAAGAAAGTGGGTGGGGAGAAGCAAGACCTGCCTCAGTGATCAGTGGTGTAGATGTGGGTCCTTCCTTATGAATGAAGTGATTAAAGATGACAGAGGCCACTGATAGATCCATAATCATTAGCAAAGGGGGTCTGACTTCAGATCATTGCTCTGAAGAATATAATGCCCAGAGAGAAGGTGTAATTATCCCCCAGGATAACATCTGTTATCTAAACTCTTTCCCTGCAATGTCTGACATGTCTTTGTAATTAATGCTGTTTGCTGCAAGGTCTTCCGAGAGATTCTGCTCATTAAACTCTCAGAATATCAGGAAGGAGATAAAAATAGAAGTGAGTTCTTAATACAAACCGGATCAGCTCTTTAAAGGAGACTGCCCACCAAAGGTATTAGTGAGTCTTCCACGCTGGTGGACCCAGTCTCTGGCCTTCTGGCAAATTCATGTAAGTATCTGATTCATTTATCAGAATGGACAGAATGTGTTTGTTTCCTTAGCAGTTCATCATCCAAAATGTAATATTAGCCATACGGAACAAATAGGAAAATGTTCAGGACTAATGGCAAAATTCCCAGTGTTTATTGTGGAGTCAGGATTTCAGTCTATATATCTAGCTATTGATGCTCAAATCTACTGTCAAGCTATGCTCAGAATTATCTAACTATTCCTGCTTATCTATATCTAATCAAACTCTTTGCCTTTTTGTCCATCTTGTAAGAGGCGATCTACCTATCCATTCATACATCATACATCCGCTGAGAACATATACATCACCTGAGAGACTATCTATCCATCTAATCACCGAACTTTAGGTACCCATATGAATAATGTGAGATCTAGTGGTTCATCCATGTGCTTAGAAAAGAATGTTTAGCTCAGAGACATTGTCTGTTTATCTATCTATCTATCTATCTATCTATCTATCTAATCTCCAATGACCAAAGTAACTAATCCATATAAGAAGTATCAAGCATTCCTGAATTCTGTGCACCTTCAGTTTTCTTATTTTGTCTATGGAAAGCCATCAGTGTTATCTGTCATGTTTCAAACTTTCTACATTCACAATGCCACACACAGTTCATGATTCCATTATTATCTAGCTTCCCTGCCCCCTTTACATTATTTCACTCAGTACAAATGCTGGGCATATGGGAAAGTAATTTATTTTCTTTAATGTAAAATGTACAGAAGTTCAAATGTGATGCAACATTTTAATTGGAATTCTGTGAACATTTCATTCATTCATTTACTTACATTGGCTGATTTCCATTGATCTTTCCTTCCCCCTCATCGTAAAGTGGATAGTCCTACCTCCCCGCCTCAAGGGGCCTCTACAGGTATACAGATCTGACCCCTTGGCACTTAGGAGTCAAAGACACATTGAAAGTCAATGGGATTTAGGCCCCTAATTCACATACTTTGAAAACTGTACCCTAAGTCAGTTGTCCCAGGTCTGTGGCAGAACTAAGGTCATAATCCATGTCTCCTTCATCCCAGTGAAATGTCTATGATTCTTTTCCAAGGTTTTATTATTATTATTATTATTGTTATTGTTGTTATTATTATTATTATTATTTATTTCAGTTTGAATTCCAGTCCTGGCAACAGTTACTTTGTTTATATCTATAACAGTGTATGTAATAGATCTGTTCAGGATCATAAGCACTATACCACCTTTGAATGTATGTATCACACTCCCTCCTACTCTTGTCACTTAAGTAGTGATAGGGTTGTGAAATGGGGCATGAGAAACCTGGGGTGATGACAATGATGAAAGAACATATAGCTCACACAACTACTTAACCCTTTAATAAACTTTATTATATTTCCAGTAATTTCATTGCAAATTTTTCTCCCTCAGGTTAATATTTGCTGAATACATGGAGTTGGAAAATAAAACCACCGTGACTGAGTTTATTCTCTTGGGATTTCCCAGTGATCCACAGCTCCAGATTCTCCTCTTTGTGGTCTTTTTAATCATCTACCTAATCACCCTGGTGGGGAACATGCTCATCATGTTGGTGATAAGGGCTGATTCTCATCTCCACAGCCCCATGTATTTCTTTCTAAGTAATTTATCCTTCCTTGACATCTGTTTTTCCTCAGTCACGGTGCCTAAGATGCTGGAGAGCTTCCTAGCAAAATGGAAAACAATTTCTATTGGTGGCTGTATTGCCCAGCTGTTCTTCTTTCTCTTGTCAGGCTGTGCTGAAGTTTTCATGCTCTCAGCAATGGCTTATGACCGATTCTCTGCCATATGCCACCCACTGCATTACTTGGTAACTATGAAGAAGCAGGTGTGCATTCTTCTGGTAGGTGGTGCATGGACAATGGGTTTCCTATATTCCTTGGTAAACACTCTTCCCGTGATAAATTTACACTTCTGTGGGCCCACTGAGATCAATCATTTCAGTTGTGAGCTGCCTCCACTTCTCCTGCTCTCCTGCACTGAGACTTTCACCAACAAAGTGGTGCTTCTCTCTTCTGCTGTGTTATTTGGCTTGAGCTCATTCCTTCTGACTCTGATCTCCTACATTCACATCATCTCCACCGTCCTGAGGATACACTCCGTGGAAGGCCGGCATAAAGCGTTCTCAACTTGCAGCTCTCACCTTATTGTGGTGGGTTTGTTCTACTCAGCAGCCTTTTTTCGGTACTTGAAGCCTACCTCTAAGACTTCGTCAGATCTGGAAAAACTGGTTTCCATCCAGTACAGCATCTTAACCCCCATGTTAAACCCTATCATCTACACATTGAAAAACAAGGAGGTGAAAACAGCCGCATGGAAGCTTTTAGGGTACGTCAGATGTTTTTTAGACAATGTCAGAATTCCTTAAATAGTGTTAGTAAAAGAATGGAGAACTGAAGGACACTAGGCTGAGATCTTCCAAGTTGCTAAGGGAGTTGACTGCCCAACTTCCATTTAATTTTAATGGGAACTGAGTGCCTAATCGACACAGACCTTTTTGAAAATCACAGCTTTTAAATCCTGATGGTATAAATATTACATTATATAACCTGATATTGTGTACATGATTATTTATTTCGGTAACCAAGATCAGGAAGAAGGAGCTCACAATTACACTGATGGCCAAGATGAATAGACTTTCTTGGCCTCATGTGGGTCCATGCAGGACAGATTCAGCGAGGTCAGCGTATTATAAAACAAATGGCTGATCTTGTTGGCTCCCCAGAATGGCTACTTGCACAGTGAGACCAAAAGTGGAACTTTGACTAAGTAGGTGTCTACCCCAGAGCATATGGCCAGCAAACAGCAAACCCTGTTGTTCATGAGGGTCAGGTAGTGCAGTGGGTTCCAGGTGGCTAAGGAGCAGCTGCAGGCCATGATGGCCAGGATAAAACTCTTAGTCCCTATGGTATAGTGGAAGTACAGCTGGGTGATGCAGTCAGCAAATGAGATGGACTTGTCCTTGGCCAGAAAGACCTCCAACACCATGGAGACAGTGTTGGAGATGCAGCAGATCTAGAAGACGAAAAAGAAGATGAAGAAGATGATGATGATGATGATGATGTGGTGACAAGGGCCAACAGAGACTTTTGTCATCTTTGATGATATCTCCAGATAAACCCACAAAGAAGAGGAGAGCTTCAGCTTCTGGAGGCTTGGAAAGCCCAGGATAATGAAATGGGCCATTGTTATTGTGTTCTCACCCCCATAGCTTCATTGTCTGTGATATGTGGGGTTAACACAAAGAAAACTATACAAAGGCTTATTAGAATTAACCCAATGATTAAATTAAGTGGCAATAAAGTTTAGAGAGCTAACTAGCTAGATTTGAAGCATTACATTCCTTCAGTTAGATAACAAAAAAGAATGAATATGGTTCTATTCAATCAAAATTAACCAACACGTCAGATTCTCTATAACGAAGATATAGGCAGGCATATAGCTGTGGTCTTAATTTGGTGTGAGACTTGTGTCTCACTTTAAGCCACAAACAGGGGTGATCTCATTTACTTCAGTGACACCAATGAAGTTATTACTGATTTATAGCAGTGCAAGCGAGAGAAGATTCGGATGTCCATAAGTATTGATGGAGACTAGTACGAGAATAATTCTCAATAACAAATATCCTCAAGAGCATTGTTCGCTGCTCTCAGGTATATGGATTAACTCCATCCTTTAATTGGAATTACTCCAGTTTTACACTAGTGTGACTGTGGCTAGAATCTGGCCCAAATAATTCAGTGAGAGTGAGATTTTTTTCTTTTATAGAGTAGCCCTTTGATTCTAGCAGCACTACTCGCTGTTATAGGTTCTGCATCAATGGATCTAACTGACCACTGAAATTCTCCATGTGTACACCCTTGCAATTCCACTGAAATTCCTTGTATAAAGTATAAATGCAAGTGGGAATGTAAATGTTTGGAGGTTTAGTTTTCCGCACTTCTAATTTATTAAAAAGAACAGAAGATTTCTTTTTGTTATAAATATTGAGTTACACAAAGGGATTTTCAAAAAACACCTTGGCAGCTAACACCCATCCTAGATGCTTTTGAAAATCCTACTAGGTGCCCAAATGCCTTTAAAAATCTGGCTCTGGGCCTTTCAGAGAGATTAAATACACATTGCACAATGGTTTAAATGAAATGGAACTAGAAATGCCAAAAATGCTAGAAGACTATTAACTATCTCCAATAATCAATATTATTCAAGGTTTGGTCTACACCAAATTATAGTACCAGTATAACTATAGTGATTACAGGTCTGTTTTTTTTTTACTGATATAATCCTACCTGTACCACCTCTAGAGTGGATGCAGCTATTGCAGTCGAAAGGTGGCTTATACCAGCATGTCTTTATTCCCTTTCCAGCATGGCGATAACACTGAGGGCTGGTCTTCACTAGGGGGTTGGATCGACTGCAGATACGCAACTTCAGCTACGTGGATAACGTAGCTGAAGTTGGCGTATCTGCAGCCGACTTACCCGCCGTCCTCACAGCAGCAGCGGTCAGCGGCGCGCTCCCCCATCGACTCCAGCTTGCGCCTTTTGGTGAGCTGGAGTTACAGAGTCGACGGGGGCGCCGCTGTCGATTGATTTATCGCGTCCTGACGAGACGCGATAAATCAATCGCCAAAAGACCGATTGCTACCGCGCGTAGTGAAGACAAGCCCTAATAGTGTAAACACATTTATTCTGGGATAGCTGCAGCACCCTTGGAAACAGGATGGTGGTTGTACTGTTTTAACTATAATGGTATACCAATGCAGACAAGAACTAAGTTTCCCATTGAAATCAAATGAAAAGTGTCCATTTTCTTCCATGGCCATTGGATAGGATCTGAGAAGATATTGAGGAATTGGAGTACACTAAGCACTTATCCTTTCTACTATTCAGACATTTTGTCTCAGTGTAGTAGTAGTAGGAGGAGGAGGTGGAGGAGGAACTGTAACATCAAGAAGCACATTTCATCATCTGGAATGAGAGAGCTTAGAGGAAAAGTCATGCATTCTCTCAGTGTTGAGCTTCACAGGTGATCAATGGACCTTGCTTCACCTGACTGATACCATATCCATATAATTAAAGCAATACAAGGCCTGTGTGTAGAGAAAGTCTAAATTTCCCATTTACATAAAAAGGAAACTTTATAAAATTCAGTGGACTTTGGATAGGATAAAAAAGACATTTTGGGAAATCATATAAAGTGAATATTTATGTTTTCTACAACTGAATAGCTATGATATTTTGAGGCAGTGTTTTCTGTCCCACAAAGTTTCACATAGAAAAAAAAAGATAAAAATGAGTAATTTAATCAACAAGTATCACATAATATGTGACAGTTCACCAGCTTGAACAGAAGAGACTTAGGGAGCCCCACATCAGAATATCCTTATTTGGGTACCATTAAAATTAAATAAAAACCCAGGCCTAAAGAACAGAGCATCTATACTTTTTTTTAACAGGAAAAACATGGATAAGATTTGATTACACAAAGTACGTTTTGGATTTTGAGTAAAATAATAATAATAAAACCTGACAAATTTCTGTATGCGGAAGATAAGAAACATTGGCATTAAAGAATCATAGTGTGCTCTCTAAAATTCCCCTTTTAATGGATTAAGGGAGAGGATAAGATACATACGAAACACACATACTGATCTATACTGTTGAAATGAAGAATTGCTAATGATTAAACATGTTAGCCATATTTTTAATAAATTCTAATTATGAAGCTTGAGGAAGTATAGCTAAGGTACTATGCAGGCCAGGGATTTGCCTGGTGTGAGGATATTTCTGTTAATTTATCTTTGATATAATTTGCTGATTTATTTAAAATGATACTGTTAGCAAGATAACTAGTGTGTCCTGCTGGAAGATGTAAGTAAGCAACACAAACATGTAATGATAAACAAACACTCTTTTTCTTAGGAAACTTGTAAACAGTGTGGCCCATGGCAACAAGGTGGCCACAGAAAGTGAGAGATGGGATACAAATTTCTATAGGGTATATTGATCTGTATGAGGGACACAAGGTAAGGATTAAGAGAGAGGTGACTATACATACAGTAGGCCATGGGGACAGCAGAAAATAAGTAACGGGAAAGGGGTGGCAATACTATATAATTAGGGATTCTGGTTTTAGATTTTAATTGATAGATACCGATAAAATGCCCCCAACACAAAACAGATAAATTTAATAAATTAAAAATTGATCTTTATTTAATGAACAACAGAAAAAAACACCAGGAATGATTACTCAGATCATGTTGACATGTTACCTCTATTCCCTGGACAATTTATTTATATAGGTAATATCTGAGCTCCCTGGCTTGTATCTAAGGACTTTCCCACACAGAAGCAATAATGTGGATTATGGGATCATGATTTTTAAGGTGTACCAAGGTGTAACACACTAATTAGGAACAAAAAAAAATCCTTAGTTATTGGCTTTATCATTACACTAATTTAATGCATTTTCCTAGTTAAGTCTCTTTTACAGATTCTTATGAACTGTTAGACATAGTTCCACTAAATTTTCACTACAAAAGGTTTTTTTTTCTCCTGCTGATAATGGCCCATCCAAATTAAACAGCCTTTTAGAATTGGTATGGTAATTTACAACTTATTTTTTGCTTTCTGTGTGTATAAATGCATCTTACTTCTGTTTGTTCCATTCTATGCATCCGATGAAGTGGGCTATAGCCCATTAAAGCTTATGCTGAAATAAACTGGTTAGTCTCTAAGGTGCTACAAGTATTCCTCGTTTTATCAAAAAAAACCCTGACAATAGTAATTGTCTCAGATGATTAAAGTTAAGAATGTGCTGCAGCGGCTGTGGATTCAGGGCATCTGTACAGAATGTTCAAAGGAAGTGAGTTTTGTATTCATAGTCATGAATATTTTGAGCAGATCCGCAGCTGGTGTAAATTCTCCAAGATCTATTGGAGCTATGACACTTTAAACCAGCTGATGATTGGCCTCTTGATTTTTAAGGATCCCAAGAGTGATATTTCTGTTTGTAAAGAGAAGCAAACTAGAGCATGTTACAAATTCTTAAGGTAAAAGCATTACAGAGAAAACATTAAAAATATATATAAAAGAATGCACATCCATGCTAAAAAGGTTACCAACTTCAACCTCAGCCTCTGGGAGGAATCAGTCTTTCAAACCCCAGAGCTGGGTTTACCCTGTGGTTACTGGTTCATAACTATCCGAGATGCAGAACTGGAAAATCATGGATAGTTCAGTCCTTCTTTTATGGAGTTCAGGCCTTTGATTTTGGCCTCATGTAACAAGTGATCGGGAAACAATGGCTTACTGCTCAGGACATAGGTTCAAAAGACTGGGTTACTGCATATCCAGAAGTGGGGAATCTCCCACTAGGCCTTCCCCAAGCAAACTACCTCAGACAGTTTGTTCCAAAAGTCCATTCCTGTCTGGCACACTGTTTACTATAGTCCCTTGAAGTTCATAACATGTGCCAGGGCTCACATCCCATATGTCCCTCAAAGAGATTACAGAAAATCCTGGATCACAATCTGTAAACTTAATACAACAAGGTATATCAAAGACATTGCAGGAAGACTCCATATCTGTCATGTCACCACTACGCACTGCAGTCCTGATTCTGCTTTGATACTGGTATAAACTGTTCTCCATAGAAAAGGAAGGTTCGATGTAGAAACATAACGGCAGGTAAGCTGTCTCTAGCTCCATCACTTAGCACTGGGAGCAAAGAGGGATAGCTTTAGGTGTCTGGAATCTATAGTACCATGCAACCATCCTCTTTCTATGATTTTCCCCTCAGGATAATCTTCTCTTTTGAGTTTTGTTTTAGCCAGTCCACAATTTCATCTAGTCTCAGAGGGGAAACCTCTCCCTATTGGCCATCTGCACTGCGGGAAGGTTCTCTGTTTTGTTAGGATTTTGTGGAAAAGCCAGCAATAACGGGGCATAAATAATGGTATCTAATTTAAAAAAAAGTTGCAGAATAATGTCTAATCTGATGGAAAAAACCCCACAAAGAAATAAATGATTCAGTTGCTGATGGCTGTGAATTTTAGGAGGTGGGTAAGGGAGCTGTAAAGCTATGCAGCTACCATCTCTCTATTGGCTCCCAGAAGTCACATGATTTTTGCATTTAATACAACACAAACCAAAGATACTTAACCTTCATTCAATGAGGCTTTTTTCAAGAGCATTGCAGGAGATTTCCATAAGTGTAACAGCATCCATCCATCCATCCATCCATCCATCCCTTTCTCTTCCTTCCTTCAGAACCTGATTTCTTTCAAATCTTTGTGCACTGAGGACAACCTCTTCACCCTGATGATGGGAGGTCTGATCAGCTCCTCATCCCAGTAGTACTCCGGGGACAGTAGGCATGTGGGCTTGTGGTACAGGAGGTATTTATTCAGGTGGCTTTCCTCGTGCCACTTGGCTTCGATGCCATTGGCTCTGTCCTCCATGACCCCTTTGAAGCAGGCTGTGGTCAACTTGTAGACCTTAGACACGCTCCCTCCATAGAAGCTCTCTGCATAGTAGAAATCCCCTTCTCCGCTGGGAATGGTGGCTCGCGACTCCGGGGTTTGGTGTATTGCCAGGAGCTGATGGTCCCCACAAGCGTGTCAATGATCTCCACCCCAATGTGCTTGAGTAGCTGGACATCGATGTCCATGGAGTAAAGATAGTCCATTTCGTAGCACCAACGGCTGCAGATGTGGTAGCTGATGATGTCCATGCGGTTCATGGAGATGTCCTGCCACCGTGAGTAGCTCTGGACAGGGATGATGAAGAGACACTTCTCAGGGGTGAGCTTCATAGATGGGACTTTCTCTGGGTGGTCAGTGAAGAGATAGAAGTTGACCCTGTGCCCAGAGAGGAAGAATTTGTTGGCAGAGCTAAGAAACCGTTCTATGAAAGGCAAATGAGTGCAACAGTGAACGAAGTGAGATACCAGTGTGATTTTAGTTGCGAATGTCTGTAAACAGGTTACAAAGACTGCCTTGCATTCACCCCAACTGCAGTGTCCTGGGAATCTAATTTCCATCATCTGGAGCTCTTTCTCTTTGATACTACGATGACAAGATCCTTATAAGAACCTTTATCCAGCCTTTCTTCTGACACAGAGATGACCTCGGTTTCAAAGCTTAGGCCCCTAGATCAAACTGGTCAACACTTTTCAGCTCCTGGATCCTTTCAAGGTCAAGAATAAGACACTCAGGGTTGGATCACAACAGGGCGTTGACATTTGGTGAGTCCCTGGATCAGGAGGACTGAGTTTTGTGTCTCCCTTATCCTGGGTGAGGTACTCTAACCCACTGGTTCCCCAGCCTTTTACAAAGTTGACCTACCAATGAGTCTTATCCTTTTTTGTGACCCACTCCTCTGCTTTCACCCCCTCCTAGCCCCACGAAGGGGGTATCAACCACCTGCAGTAACAATCTCCATCCAGCACCAGTGGAGATTCTTACTACAGGTGACCCTAACCCATAAAGGAGGCCTGAGCGTGGGTGGGGGACTGTTAAAGACTGAACCTGGCTGAGCCCAGCTCCCTGATCTAACTGTTGCAACATGGCACACAAGGTCACAGAGTCACTCATATTTGGCTTGGACATCATGTGGGATATGTGCAGGGTGGGCTCACTCTCCATTCTCCCCCCCGCCCCCCATTGGGACCTCCCATTCACATCCACCTGGGAGAATATATGTTTGCCTAGGGCCCAGGGATGGGCTAGTCAGACCTTCATGACAACCCCTCTTGGCCCACATTTTGGGAAACACACTTCTCACCACCAGGCCATAGAGTCATTCTCATGCTTGCACTCTCTCTCTGTCTCAGTGACTCATGCCACATCAGAATGCCTCACAGTCCAGTGGTTCAGGTATGCACCAGAGAGGTGGCAGATCCCTGTTCAAATCCCTTCTCCTTTTCAAGCTGAGGGGAGACTTGAACCTTTGGGTCTCCCACAGCCCAGGTGAATTCTCTAATGCAATTGGGTTCCTGGACTGTATGTGGGGCACCTATGCTGCCGTGACAATAATAATTTACTGACAATTTGATTTGGCCTTTTCTTAATTCCTTTAGGGTCTGGTCTTCAAAATTATTTAGGCCCCTAACTCCCACTGAAATCAATCAGAGTTAGATGCCTAAATTCATTTAAAAATCTGCTCTTAGGGCCTTATTGAAATCCCAGGCATAATATATATTTGTATGTGTATATATATATATATATGTATATATATATATATATATATATATACACACACATACAAACACACACACACATATATATTTACTGTTTTAAATATAGGCCTCCAGTTGTGAAGGCCAAGACTATAACAGGGTTCAAAAAAGAACTAGATATTTTCATAGAGCATAGATCCATCAATGGCTATTTGCCAGAGGCTGGGAATGGGCGACAGGGGATGGATCACTTGATGATTATCTGTTCTGTTCACTTCCTCTGGGGCACCTGGCCTTGGCCGCTGTCAGAAGCCAGGATACTGGGCTAGATGGACATTTGCTCTGACCCAGTTTGGCCGTTCCTATGTTCCGTTCATAGTAGGAAATGGAGATGAGCTATTGAAATCTGCATACGGGATCCCCCCAATCCTCCCTTTAACAATCTTATTGGGACTTTAGAGATTCCACATATTTCATTTTCTGGCCCTAACGCCTATTGAGGTTCGTCAGTGAGATCGACGTTATTTGACAAGTTGTGGGTGGAACCAAGTTCCTGAATCTCAGTTTTCACTGTGCTTTAAGGCCTCTCTGCACACTCCAGACTCAGTGTGCGGTTGAGTGGAGCTAGCAGCATTCCAGGCAGCCTTTCAAAGCTGGACATCACATTTCATTGTACAGCACAGCTTGGTGTTGTGTCTCAGGGCTTGGATTGTGGAAGACAAGTCGTACTTTTTAATTGCAAACGTGGCCACCCCCACAATAAGATTTTTCTGTCTGTACTGGGCGTTCAGGATGTCTCTGTTGAAGGTGCCTTCCCACACGATGGGAGCCAGCAAAGGGGACATCAGCAAGACATCAGTTCTCCTTCAGGGAATGAGAGAGAAAACTCAGCAACGGCCAGACTGAGATCCGAGTGGAGTCCATTGGACCCTAGATCCCCTCTCTGTCACTTGCCAGCATTAGACACTTCAGGAGAAGGTGCATGAGACCCTCTTTTGGGTGAAGATATACAAAGAGCAAGGCTATGGGAAAGTTGGGTTAAAGTAAAAGATGTCTTTACCCTGCAGGCTGGCATAAGGTCTGGATGATGTCTTGTATGCTAGGGAAACAAGAGCACCACAGGTTAATATAAATGGAATGGTTCTTTCAGGATGAGGCATGTAGGACCCAATTACAGCAGTGAAAATCCAGACTAAGTCTATATAGCCCCTCATGGCTGCACATACACCTTACTTGCTACCTGCACAAAACTGCACAACTCTCCCAGCACAACACAACTCACATGCAGCAACACAAGCAGCGCATGCAATAACTCAAAACATCACTCTGAAGCTTAGAATGTCTGCTGAGCCATCATGAAGTGATGGGAACAGCTACAAGAATGGTAGAGGAATCTTTGTTCAGAATATCACCGGTTTCAGTCCTCCATGGGAAGTCTCCATGGGACATCTGTTGATGTCCAGTTTTGAAGTCCTCAGCCATTTTTGGCTTTTTACACACATGACTTTATGAATTACACCCAGGAAACAGTGTGGGCTTTCATCTACTAGTTATTATATAAAGATTACAAATTTTCAACTGAAACAAACTGGCAAACCTTAATTCATTTCAGTGGAGCACTGCTGATTTACACTCCTGAGGGATTTGGTCCAATTGATTTCAATGGAAGTACATTTATACCAGCTGGGGATTTGTTCCTTGTGTTTAACTTGTGATTGGTGGGGGGGGGGGGAGGCAACTCAATACTTTTGTGTTTCCTTGACTCTAGAAATTTTGTTAAATCTTTCAACACGTAAAATAATGGAGCTACAAGGTAAGTCAGGTAATACTTTCTACCCATATTCCTAACTTTAACCTCTTATTCTGACTCATTTTGTCTTCACTGGAGTTACTCTGTATACTCAGATTTAACTGAGAGCAATCTATGTGCATCAATTTCCTGAGTAGAATTGATCATAAAAATGAAGAAAAACAATTTTTGTGGGGGAAAATAAATAAAATGTTGGACTCATTTCAATTTTGCAGGTTTTTAAAAAGAAATTATTTTCTGTGGGGCTGTTGATTAATCATATTTAACTCGCGTGATTAACTCAAAAAACCTAATCACAATTAATCACAGTTTTAATTGCATGGTTAAATAACAGAATACCAACTGAAATGTATTAAATATATTTACATTAAGTACATTTTCTGTTGTTTATTGGAAGTTTTTTTATTGAAAATATTTGGCTTTCCCAAGTTTTATTTCAAAATGTTCCATTTTTCTGTCTCCCAGATGGTTAGTTTACCATTTTCTCTCCCCTCTCTTTTTTGTATCTGAACAAGCGGGGGAAATAAGGACAAAATGACAGAAAAATGAAATACCCCCTCTAAAAAAATTCCAAAACCAAACAAGCCTGAGAAACTCAAACAAAAATCTGAACTCCCAAATAAGAACAACCTACCTCATCCAAAAAGTCTACATTGTTTCATTTCCTAATTTGACTGGAAAATGGAATATTTATTTTAATAAATATTTTCTGTGGAAATCTTCCATTTCGAATAAATGATTTTGCATTAAAAGATGTTGGATGAAAAAATAAAAATTGAAAAAAACTTTCAACCTACTCTCCTGAATCTATTCTCTCCCTGGGCCTATTCAAGCCCCAAGAGCAGGGGCAGCTCTAAGGATTTTGCCGCCCCAGGCGTGGAAGTTCTGCAGCACGCCTGCAGGAGGTCCACAGCTGCCGCAGATTTGGCAGTGTTTCTGCGGGAGGTCCACAGGTCTCGCGGCCTCATCGTCCCCACCGCTGAAATACCGCCGAAGAGAGCCCAACTGCTGCCCTGACAGCGAAAGTCAGGCCACCCCCAGCGGCTTGCCGCCCTAGGCACGCGCTTGGAGTGCTGGTGCCTGAAGCCTGCCCTGCCCAAGAGAAATGAGTCTAGCTTATTGACTGGTGTAAATGGATTTATGCCATCAGAGGATCAGGCCCGAGTATTTACTGAAACACTTACCCAAAGAACCCAATGATCCCAGTCATCGGTATCACAAGGAACAGGTGTACATTTCTGATTCGCATGATGTCTGATTCTCATGGATGATGAGGAGAGCACAGAAATGAACAGATATATTAATAATAATCTTTTCCTCAGCCTTACCCAGGCCAGGTTCCCCGAAAGAATTTAGGCCTCAACATTTAAAAAGATGCAAGCCAGCAGTAGATGCTGTTTCTTCCTTTCCCAGCCTCGTTTTAGATGATGTAATTGCCACAGTTAACCGGGTTAATCACCATCTCTCCTAAGCTTGTGAGCTGCCTTGCTCTTTTACCTTTTCCCTCTACAGAACTCCTTGGCAGAAATCGCCTTTTGGCAGCAGACTCACAGCAGATTGAGTCCTGACCGCAAACAATGGAGAAAGAATTCTTCAACCCGTGGGGAAATAAAATAATCTGAAAAAGGGGTCCCTTGAAATCCACCCTAGGCCCGCACTGCCACGCAGCAGCTCCCGGCCTGTACCACATTCCTTTCCCCTCTCTGCACCTGTGAGTTACAATAAAAAAAAACCCAGGACATCCAGGACAATCCAGAGACCATAAGCTTTACTGGCGTCCAGGAACAGCAGCTATGTCAGACAAGGGAGGGTTCTGGATCAGCTGCAACCTAATATCCTTCTGTCTGGGCTCCACCCCCTTTCCTCTTTGCTCTCCATACCAGCACAAAGTGAAAGTACAAGCAGCCACCCAGCTTCCCTGTAGTCCCCACCCCTTCCGCCTGCTGGTTCCTTTGTCCTGCCGCAATCAGATGCCTTGCTCTGGGGTGCCAAATTCATGCAGAACTCGGGGGAGCCAAATTCTGTCCCAGGGTGGGGTGACCAGATGTCTCACCAGCATGCATTCCCCCTTATGGCTTGTGCATGTCGTTGGAGGGCCTTGTCCTAATTTGTCCCCACCAGACACCCTTCAGGCCTGTTAGTGGTTGATTTATTTTGTGACTTGCCCACCAGCCAGGACACTGTCTTCCCAAAGGTGATATTTTTTGGCAAAAGGAGGACCCAAAAACTTGTAAGAAGAACAAAAATACCAGGAGGATTCCATGAGATTTTATTCTTTAATTCATTGTTGGTCACGCTGCTGGTAAATATCTTTATTGCTTATAGTGCATTTCCCTCTGGGACAAGGGAGGCCCGTCTGACAGTCTCTATGCTGAGATTTGCAAAGTTGCGTGGTGCTTTTGAGTGCTCATTTCCTATTCATTTTAATTCATTCATTTCATTTTATTTGGGTGAAGGAGGGAAGTTGTGTCTTGTGAGCTTTGAAAATTTTGACCATATATCTTATGTTTGCATTTTATATATCATTATTGATATAGATATAGGTATTTTAAAGTTGCCTTGACCCTGCAAAGATGTATGAACAGGCAGGAAATTTCACATAGCAGGACACTGAGACTCCCAGCCCTACACTAATTTTCATGTTTTGTTTGCCCAGCTAGAAATTTGCATAGAATACTGCCCAGTCAAAGTTCTCCACACATAATTGTGGCAAAATTGTTCACCTACTTTTCAGAGGCCTAATGGACCACAGAGGATTCTAATCAGTGTAGAATGAATGTCATTGACTTCAGTGGGAGTGGAAGAGACCTGGAACCCCTCAAAAGATGTTAAGCCGCTTGCAGAATTTGGTCACTAGTGTTCATGTACGGATGAATGTAGCAGAGTGCTTTACTGAAATGTGTGTCTGGAGAAAAAACAACTTTTCATAATGCCTCTTACAGTATCAAGTTTTGTATAAAAATATGTATTAAATGCATGAAAGATGAATGCTCAAAAATTAGAAGAAAGAAAGAAAGAAAGAAAGAAAGAAAGAAAGAAAGAAAGAAAGAAAGAAAGAAAGAGAAAGAAAGAAAGAAAGAAAGAGTAACACTGTTCTCAAGGATTCAACTGGGCTGTGTCTAAGGAACTATATCTGTTCACCTCTATTTTAATATATACTAAAATTTGTCCTTTAAGATTCTATGCCCTGTTTCTGAAAGCAACCAGTTTATGAACAGCTCTTCTCAGGGACTCATTGATTTCCTTGTTTCTCAGGCTATAGATGACGGGATTGATCATGGGAGTTAGGACTGTGTAGAAGAGAGAGAATATTTTGTGTAGGACCTTGGGAGCATTGGTTGTTGGAGCCACATAGACAGTAAGCAAAGCACCATAAAAGAGTGCAAGCACAATGAGGTGGGAGGAGCAGGTGGAAAAGGCTTTTTGCCTCCCTGTAGTGGAAGGGATTTTCAGGATAGTGGCGATGATATACATGTAGGATGTCAGGGTAAGTAGACTAGGCCCAAGTATCCCTATGTTACAGATAATAAATGTCAACAGTTCCAGAGTCTGGGTGTCTTCACAGGACAGCTTTACCATGGGTGAAAAATCACAAAAGAAATGGTCAATTTCTTTGGAACCACAGAACTCTAACTGGAACATGTAACTATTTGGTGTGATGCAGAACAGAAAGGCAGTTATCCAGCATCCTATTACTAGATAGAAACAAACCCTGCCATTCATCAGAGCAGCATAACAGAGTGGACTACATATTGCTAAATACCGATCATAAGACATTGCTGTGAGCAGCAGAGATTCTGTAAGTGAGATGACACCAAAGGAGGATAATTGCACAATGCAGCCTTTAACAGAAATGGTTCCATCCCCAGTCAGGAGACTGGCCAGCAGCCTGGGCAGGATAGTGGAGCTGTAGCAGGTCTCCAACCAGGACAAGCTCCCCAGGAAGAAATACATGGGGATGTGAAGGTGCTGATCAGTCACAACAAGCACAATAATGAGGAAGTTCCCTGCCAAAGTCACAATGTAGATCAGTAGAAACAGAAGGAAGAGAAAGGTCTGCAGTTCAGGGTCATTCACAAATCCCATGAGGATGAATTCCACGATGCGTGTTTGATTTCTCCCTTCTGCTTTCTTCATGATATGTATCTAGAAAAAGAAATCCATTAAATATTGATGGACTACACATAATTAGATTGTCAAATCCACTGGTAGAAACGTGGTGTAGGTAACCTCGTACCACTGCATCTCTCCACTGGAAGAATGAAGTTGTCAATATATAGAGGAAGATTCACATCCTTAAGAGGTTGAGCTTCCAGTATAGGTGAACCAAGAGCATGGAACTCTACTGAAATACAGAAATTTCCCATCTAAATCCCTTAGCTCACTTGAACTGCAAATAACAACTTTTAGGCTGGGATTGTGAATATCTTTATCCTATCAGTATCATACCAACAAATCTAGAAGACATAACAATAAATCAATACATTGGAAATGAGAGATATTTAGAATTCAACCATGGGTACCTTTACCCTGCAGCTGGGAGGTGTAATTTACAGTTTGGGTAGATGTGCATGCACTAGCTTTGATCTAGCTAGCAGGATAAAATGGGCAGTGAGAACACGGAAGCACAGGTGGAGGTTTGGCATGGTCACCTGTGAACGTACCTAGGATCTCAGATGGGATTGTGCTTGAGCAGCTAGTATCTGCTACTGAGGCTACACTTCTATTTTAACAAAGTAGCTCAATCAGAGATAGAGTGTGTAGGTCTACCAGAGCAGAGAATTACACTACCCAAATGCAGTATAGACATATCGCATGAGACATATACCAGAACACCAAAGAGGCTGTGGTTTGTATGAAGGTCATTCCAGATGTCCTCTATCACAGTAGATTCAAAGAAAAATTTCTTGGTAGATGAAGGTGAGAAACAGAGAAACACACACACACACACATCCCTAAACACAAACCACGGGCTGTACCTGGTCTCAGTTACACCAGGGTAAATTGCATCAACTTCATATGGATTTACACAAGTGCAACTGAGATCGGCATCCAACCCTATATAAATAATTGTAAGTGAAATACAAATGAAAACTCATCACGAGAGAAATAAGAGAGTCGGGTTTTTTTTATCCAGAAGGAAGAATGTGCCCATAGAACAATAAAAAATTGGAGAAAACAGGAACAAATATATAGATAAAATGAGATAAAAATACAGAGAGAGAAGGAGAGAGATTGTTTCTCCATTTTTTATGAGAACTACAATACAGATATGTTTAAAGAGAAGTATCAGATTCCTGCTGTTCAAGTAATAAGTCTGAAACCTCTTCTTTCTTTTCCCCTACACAGTTCTCAATATATCCTAGTTTCTGATCTCCGCATCTACAGACTTATGACGTACCCATATAAACAATGTTTACACCAGGAGTGGCAATGATACATTGATACTGGCGCAAAATAAATGTATGTCAGAAAAATAGAAATCCATAAAAATGTACACACACAGAGAAGAGAGACTATTTTTTTTGTTTCAAATTTTTTACTAGCTATAAAACTCATCTTTGAGGAAAAGAAGCAGTATCCTGTGGTGAAAAATGAAATATACACTTACAAGGAGCCTATAAACTACTTATGTTCATGGAAGATAGGTCCATCAATGGCTATTAGCCAGGATGGTTAGGAATGGTGACCGTACCCTCTGTTTGCTAGAAGTTGGGAATGGGTGACAGGGCGTACGAATCATTTGATGATTCTCTGTTCTGTTCATTCCCTCTGGGGAAGAGTGCATTGGCCACTGTTGGAAGACAGGATACTGGGCTAGATGGTCCTTTAATTGGACACTGTACAGCTGTTCTTATGTTCTTATGTAATTATGCTGCATTACATTTCACGTTGATGATTTATTGCCAACTGCACTCTAATCCTAACCCTTCCTTCAGATTTTCAGAGATAAGTTTATCGTGTTTGTACTACATTTTCCAGTCTCTTCTACTGTTGAGAGTTTTCAGTTATCACAGTGAACTGAGGTTTAGGTTATTACCTGGATGTTTGGATCATACAACACTTCTTGGTGTACTTTGTAGTTATTCCCTTTCACGGAAAAAAATTCTCTCCTGGTTGGACATTTCTCCTTCATATGAGATGATGCAATCTTCTTTGATATTTCTGCTGCTGGGAATTTGAATTTATTCCATAAAGGGAATTTAATATTTATTTTTAGAAAGGAAAAACAACAGTACAAGGACAGTATTATTACTAACCTCAAAGAGGAAGTCATGGAACATAACTAATTCAAAAGGGAAAATAACAGAGATAGGAGAATTGTTAACCCAAAAGCCAAAGCAAAAGAAAAAAGTGAATGTCTCATTTCAAAGGAAATTAATGCAGACGGAACTTCTGATCTCAATGGAAATCTCTGTTCATATGATGTATTACATGAGTTGATCTGCTAGAAAAAT
Source organism: Dermatemys mawii (assembly GCA_007922305.1). Lineage (NCBI taxonomy): Eukaryota > Metazoa > Chordata > Testudines > Dermatemydidae > Dermatemys > Dermatemys mawii. The sequence goes on along the minus strand of ML677535.1, from coordinate 397,678 downwards.
AGAAAAAAGGAACCATTGTCAATTCCATTTTATAGTAAGAAGAAAATTAAATGGTCCCAAGTTAAAAAATTCTTGGATAAAGCTCCCAGATCAGGCTGATCTCTGAAGATGGAACTACAAATGGAGGCCAAGGAAATCCCTAAGCTGCCACATTAACAAAGTTTAAATCTCCTTGTTGACACTGCTTGTGATTTCTAAAGGAATCTAAGGAAGTTAGGCACCCAACTGCCTTTGAATGTCAAAGTGAGAGGGACTTTCTCCCAAAGTGTGAGGGAAAATGCTGTGTATGTGAGATGGGAAAAGTGGAGATGGACTTCTGGATTGTAAAATGTAAACATATTCTGCGTCTGTTTATTTCGAGTGTGGGCATGGGAGAAACGGATCCTGGCCCATATCAGATGTGGAGAAAATAACAGATGCCTTTGCCCTGTACTGGACCTGACACAAAACCTCTCGTAGTCAATGACTGAGAGGCTTTGTCTTAAGAAACTACAAAGACTTTGGCTCTGGCTCATTATTATAAGGTGCACATTGTTGGAGTATATGAGCCACAGTTTGGCCCTTATTTTGTATCTACTAACACAGAGTAGGGGGCTGGTTGGTGAGGGGAAGTTGACTCATGGAGAAGTATTGATCTGATTATGTGAACAAAACAGTCCAACAGATTCTACTCTCTCTTTAATTACATTGCAACCAATACAGTGCTACTTAGTGTTGATGAATTGTATAGTAAATTGGTTCACCAACTTTGGTTAATTTTCACATATATTCGAGATACCAAATGACCAAAGTCAGTTAAGTTTATTGTTATAAATCAATAATTTCCTCTTCCATTCATTTCTTCTGAAGCACCTGGCATTGGTTACCGTCGGAAGTCAGGATACTGGGCTAGATGGACCTTTGGTCTGACCCAGTATGGCCGTTCTCGTGTTCTAAATGTGAGAGCCATTTTTTGGTCTTTCTTGGGTGTGTTTTTCTATAATCCATCTGTGATTGGTTTCCCCCAGGGTGCTACCTGAAACTGAGCCCTCTGACTCACCAGTCTGGGCTCCCTCTCATACTGTGCTGCTGTGGTAATTTGCAGATCCACTCCTGGTACGACACATCCTACAGCATTCATACAGCTAGGGACAAACCCAGCTGCATTTGCATGCAGTCTCTCTGATCACCCACTGCATGAACCAACAATAGTGAAGGTTCAGTCAAGATAACCATCAGCTCCCCAACCTCGGACCCCAGAGTTTCACTGTCCTGCTGTGGTCAAAGCATTGACCGGTATGAATTTGTTACCTGGTTCACTTCTCACCCAATGTGAAGGGGAATATGGCCACTTCTGCTAACTAAGATGAGATTTTTCCCCAGCCTCTTCACTTCACTGGTTAAGGTTAAACTACAAGCAAGGTTATTAACTACAAAAGATAGATTTTAAGTAATTCTAAGAGATAGCAAACAGATCAAAGCACTTTACCTACCAAATACACAAAACGGCAACCTAAAATTAACACACTGGTTAGACTGACTATGAATGAGCAGATTCTCACCCTGACTGATGATACCAGTAGTCTTGCAGTTTCTCAAGGCACAAACTGCCTTTGTTTTGCAGCTTGGGTTTCTCAGGTTTCCATACACAGGTTAGAAATCACTTTAGCCTGGGTCCAGCATTCCCCGCAGTTCAGTCTTTCTTCCATAGGACTATCCAGGAGTCCTGTTGTGTGGGGAGTGAAAAACAACCGATGATATCACTTCCTGCCTTATATAGGTTTAGCATAGGGTGGGAACCTTTTGTTTCAGATCTTGGTTCCCAGAGCAGTTTGTGGAAAAATACAGATATCCCAAGATGGAGTCCAGAGTCATGTGGTCTGATCACCTGACCTTGTAGAGTCATAGCAATCATTAATTACAGGCTCTCTGGAGTGTTCCCAGGAAGGCTTAACAGATTGGGTATAAGCTTCTCCTAAAGCCTATTGTTTTCCCTATTGGCTCATTATCCTGAATAGACCCTCCCCAACCAGCCATCGAGACTGAAAGTAGGTTGCCTAGTGAGAGTTACCAAGGTGTTACTACTTTTGAAATACAGATACATAGTCCATATTCATAACTTCAGATACAAAAATGATACATGCATACAAATAGGACAATCATATTCAGCAAATCACAACTTTTCCAATGATACTTTAAATGGCCCATCTTGCAGAAAATGGCTTATTATGCTATAATCATATAGTAATATCACTATGAAGAATATGGTGTGCAGTGTCACTGCATCTACCTTTATGTAGTTTCCCCCTCTGTTAAAGAAGTAATCATATCCTTTCTGACATGGTGGATGCCTGGGCAGGTATTTCTCATTTCTAACCCAGATTATTTCATTTTAACTGTGCTGCTTTGAATTTCATATTGATGATCTATTGCCAGATACACCCAAACATTTACCTTTTCTTCAAATTTTCTGAGATAAGTTTACAGTTTTCATACTACATTTTCCAGTTTCTGCTACTATTGATGGTCTTCAGTTATCTCAGTTAACTGAGCTTTCATTTCCTTTGGATATCTCTCCTAGTTGATAATTTCTCCTTTATCATACGAGATGATGCAATCTCCCTTGAGAGTAATGCTTGTGGGAATTTGAAATTATTGCATAGAGGAAAGTTAATATTTATTTTTAGAAAGGAAAAACAATAGTACAAGGGCCATCTTATTACTAACCTCAAAGGCGAAGTCAGGGAAAACAAATTATTCAAAAGAGAAAAGAACAGATATAGGAGAACTGTTGACACAAAATATAAAGAATAAAAAGGAAATGTCTGATTTTAAAGGAAATTAAGGCAGACAGAACTTCTGATCTCAATGGGAATCTCTGTTCGTCTGATGTACTAGATAAGTAGATCTGTGAGAAAAATAGAAAAAAGGAATCAATTAAAATTCTATTTAATAGTAAGAGAAAATAAATGCTCCCAAGTAAAAACATTCTTGGCTAAATCTCCCAAATCAGTCTGATCTCTGGCCTTGGAACTCCAAATGCAGACCCAGAAGACCCCAATGCTGACACATGAAAAAAGTTCAAATCTCCTTGTTGACATTGGCTGTGATTTTTTTTAGAAATCTAAGGGAGCTAGGCACCCAACAGCCTTTGAATATTAAAGGAAGTTGGGCAGCTACGCTTTCTATGCTGCTTTGGAAATCCTCACTTAGATGCCTGGTGTCCTAATTTTCACCCATCCTTCTGGTCTTTGCTGAAAGAGCAAGGGTCTCTTTCTCTCACAGTGTGAGGGAATATGCTGTGTATGTGGGAGGCGAAAGGTGGATGTGGATTGCTGGATTGTAAAATGTGAACGTATTCTGTGAGTGTTTATTTTGAGAGTGGACAGGGGAGACATCAATCCCAGTCCATATGAGACGTGGAGAAAATAATTGTTTCCTTAGTCCCGTATGGGTCCTGATACAAAACCCCTTGTCATCAATTGTATGAGTCTTTCCTTCAACTACAAAGATTTTGGCTCTGGCTCTTCATTATAAGAGGCAAGATTTTGTAGCCTATGAACCATAGTGACATAAAGAATGGTTTGGCCTCAATTTTGTACCTACTGACATGATGACATCTAATACAGTAGGGGACTGGGTGTTGATGGAATGTTGACTCCTGGGGAAGTATTCAACTGATGATGTGCAAAAACCAGTCAACAGGTACGATGCTCTCTTTACTTACATTGAAACCAATACAGCGTTACTTAGTGTTGATGAATTGTATAATAAATTGCTTCACCCGCTTTGGTTTATTATAATATATATCCATGAGACCAAATAACAAATGTCAGTCATGTTTATTGCTATAATTGACTAGTAATATAGTACAGAAAAAGTTCTGTATGATACCAGTCTCCAGGAAGCAGTCTCATGTAATCATGTTGCATTCACCTCATGCAGAAGGTGTGCTCCCAAAGTTATACTCCTAAAGCCATCTTTTAAATCTGTCCAGATTACAGGTAAAAGAGAAAAGTAAGAGGAAAGTAAAAGATATTGTTTACATCATTTGAAACTAATCAGCTTCATAACTTGTTTTCTGGTACCCTGGTGTACCCTTTATCCATTTGGTCTGAACTGATGCATTCCAAATACCAAAGGAAATTGTAGTAGCTGCTAGGCCTGTACTAGGGTAGAATCACAATATGTCTTGTCCTCTTTGGTTCATTCCAATAGAGGCCTGAGAAAATAACCTGTGGCTATGGTCAAATAATCATATACCCTGATCTTGGCATCTATGCAGTCTACTTCAGACAAAGCTGGCTTCAGATAATGCAAGGTGTTATGGGATAATTATCATAAAAGAATAGGGTATAGTTAAGTTGCAAGCCAATCAAGACTGGGTAACTGCTGTACTATTTGTAATTAATATTATTTGTGCTTAATGAACACTAATGTATAGATGGATAATACATATTATTATGTAAATCATCTACGTGCCAATTGGAGTTGTATTCACAAGCCACTTAGGGCTAGATTTTTATAGATATGTAGGTGCCTGAAGATTAGATCTGAGCAAAAATTAGGGGTTTTTTTGTTCAGTGTCTAAATCAAAAAATCCTGGAAAAAATTGGCTCTTTTGGAACCAACATTGGGCATTCGCCAGGCTGTTGTATTGAGTCCCCGTACTCTTGCCATGCATGCATTAAGCTTTCCTGGATTTCAGCAGGCTACAGCATGGTTTCTCCTTCCTAATTCTTTGTGGAAATGGCATGACGTGACCTAGTTGTCTTAGGCCCCAGGACCAGTGCTGATGCCCCAGATGCCCAAGTACGTCAAGTACACCCCATCCCAGATCTCCACCCATGTAGGTGCTCTGAGGTTACAGTTCACTTCTCCTGATGCATGTGACAGGCAAAGCAAACAGAGGAACATGCTTTGCCAAGGTCTGTAAACACTATTACTCTTTATTTAGGTCTCACGAGAAATACACTGTACTGGACAAAACATTAGAATAATTACAAGCATTTCCCTGCCTCAGTTTCCTCACCCATCTGGGACACTCTTAGAGCTTGAGCCAGAGTCCTTTAGGTACCCAGGATTCCCATTCCTGTAGATCATGGCTCCTCAGAATCATGGAATCGCTATCTCTGACCCCTGCAGTCAGTGTCCTTCTCCGCTCTCAAACAACTGGAGAGAGATTCTCTCTTTTATAACCTCCCATCCCCTTTGTCATGTGACCCCCTTTCAAAGTCAGACTGGTCATGTGATCAAAGCCTTAGTCTATCCACAACCACAACCACCACGCGATATAGCTATGCCAGCGAAACCTCTGATATAGACAAGTTGTGTAGATGCAAGAGGAATTCTGTCTTCATAGCTTACATTGTTCAGGAGATGCTGCTCTTATACCAGCATATGCTGTGTCTAGATGCAGGGGGTCAGCCAGTACAGCACCATAGTACAGAAACTTCCTGCAGCAGCAGAAGGGGATTTTCCATCAGTGTAATTAACCCACCTCCCTGACAGGCAGTTGCGAGTTTAATGGAATAATTCTTCTGTTGATTTAGCTGCATCTACACCGGGGGTTAGGTTGATCTAACTCTGGCACTTAGGGTATGAAATTTTTCACAGCCCTGGAAGATATAGCTAGGTTGATCTAACTTCTAAGTGTAGACACTCCTCTGTAAGGCAGACAAAGCCCATGCACCCGACCAGGTGATTCATTGCTAGACCCCACCACACCTCTGTAGTTCAGAGTTGAAAAATGGGTTGCCCCAGGTTGCTGGACTGTTGTGACAGGGGGATTGTGGAAGGGTGTCTCACCAGCATGCATGCTACCTTATAGCTGTGAATATTGTTGCAGGCCCCTTTCTTCAGTCACTTCCACCAAACACCATTCAGGCCTGTTAGTGGTCCATTCATTTTGTGACTTGGCCAACTCACCAGGACATTTTCTGTCCCACCCCTCAAGGGGTAGAACTAAGTGTCCAGCAAAATATAAAGGAACATACATTTTTCTGCCCTCCCGGCGACCGATCCTTAGAAAACTCTTCATCACCTCTCCAGGCTCTGGAAAATTATTTCCTGATCCACTACACAGTGGTTCCTCACAGGGCTTTATTTCCAGAGGCACAGCTCCCCACAAGTCATTGACCCTGAGGGCTGTTTCCTAGAATCCTTCTCCCAGACATGCTTTAGGAGTCTCTTCACCCTTGCTGCCCTTCCCCCTTCAGGGTCAATCCCAGGGTATAAACTCCCTCTGTTGCCTTTATGGACCCTGGCCTCTCTGATGGAGCTCCCATCTCAGAAGAGCATGCCAATCCCTCTCCTCCCCCTCAGTCTCCTTCACTAGGAGAGGCAATCAGGACTCCTAGTGACTGTCTCTCTACCCTCGAATGCTCTGGGAGCAGCCGCGCATCCCCGGCTGTCCCCAACCAGTAGTGGGTTTCCACCAGGTTCCCGATTCGTGAGTCTGAGTTGGATGGAATTGGAGCTCAGATTGCAGAAGTCAGAGGACCATGAGATACAGGGAAGGCATGTGGCAGAACAACAGGAGAGACAGCAGCAGCATAAACTGGCCATGGCAGAGCTGAGAGTCAGAGGGACCTGTCCAGGAGTCAGCAGGGAGATGTAGATGCCTGTCTCATGGCCTTTGAGAAGGCTTGAAATTGGAACCAGGCTGACCCTATGGAAAGGCTCCGGTGTCTAGCTCACTTTCTGGGTCCCAAGGCCATAGATCTGTTTTGCCAGGTGGGTGATGTGGGAGCCTGGCTCCCACTCCTGGCCCTAGATAAGGCAAGAGAAAATCCATCTCCACCTGCTCCTCACACCAGCAGGTAGTTTCTCTTCCCTATGGTCCATCATTATTATCTCTGTGGCCTCTGTAGGAAACCAGTCAACAGATTTAAACAAGGTCTTCTCCCTGCTCCACACAGCAATATCTCCCATGTTCACCCCCCACATCTATAGCCTGAGGAACAAGGAGGTCAAATATCCCTGGGAAGGGTCAGAAGGAAAGCAGTGATTTTCCGAAAGAAGACCAGTTTCCCATAAAGTGACCCAAGTCACAAGAAGAGAGGAATGAGAACCTCAAATGTTCTGAATATTCAGTTCCATTTATGTAGAGCTGACTGACCTGACCCAAACTCAACGAGACCCAAATACAAGTGTCGGATTCATGTTTGTTTGGGGTACAGGGCTCAGTTACAAATGTCAGGTTTGATTGGGTATGAAAACTCACATTGTAAGACAGTGCAACCCAGCCTCCATTCCCCTCAGAGCTGGGGAGAGAGGACAGCGCAGGGGCTTGAGGGGAGGGAAGTGGGGAAGGAGATGCTGGGCAGAGATACGTCACTTTGGAGACATGGAAGATTGCTGTGTCCCCGCCATGGCAGGAGCTGCTGCTGATTGTGCAAAAGCAATAGCAGACATGAGTAGCAGGACACTGAGCGGTCAGCTGTTGTGGGAGGCCAGGGAAGGGGATCAGGGACAAGCCACCACCACCTCTTCCCTGACCCCACTGCTCCCTCAGCCTTCCATGTGTCTCTGAGGCCAAGGCGAGGGCCTTTCCCACACCCCTTCCACATCCACCTCTGCCAGAGCCCCAGGCATGGCCTGGCTCTCTCTGCACCCCAGACTCCTTGGCACACACCCACAGCCTCAAACCTCAGCATGCAGTTCAGGGCAACCTGAAACCAACAGTGCCTGACTGCAAGTGCTGGTCTGGGCTCAGGTCAGGACTGAAAACAACTCGACCCTCACAGGCTGGGGTCAGGTTCAGATTAGATTATGCTCTAATCAAGTTCAGCCCAGACCGTAAAATTATCTTTGAGCAGACCTCCCTATTGGAGACCTCATATGGCATGAGGTATTTGGAAATGATTACAAGATGTCACAGAGAGGCAGCATTTGGGAGAGGACTGTGGGAGATGTGCTGCTCCATGGTGGCACTGGAAGAGGGAGGGTCAGAGGGGATAAGAACTGCTGGAAGTGGGGTGACCCTTCTCCAATGATTTATCTAGCATAGCTGGAGAAAAGCATAACTTACTAGAAAACATTACAGAGCAAGTCTCAATGACTAACACACCATTAATAACAGAATAAAAACCCAGCTGCATTACAATCATGAGTTGAATGGGAACTCAGCCATCCAGACACCGGTGGAGACTCTTTCCCACCACTTCAGCTTTGCGGGAAGCAAAATGTCAGCTCTCTCAGAAAATCCCATCACAGAGCTGATGACATTGAATTCCCCCATAAATGACAATGGAAAGACATTGGCATCAAGCCAAACATGTCCCAACCATCTCCAAAAGCCAACCTCCCCAAATATCCCCACTCCAAATTAGTGGTATGTTCCAAAGCAACTAATCAACCAAACACCCAACAAACAGAACAGAAAAAAGAGACTATCAATCAAACACAAATAAAATTTCCAATACCCCAGGTTGATATTATACCTCAAAATAGCATAAGAGGCAGACTCTATGAAGCGTGCTTGAAAGTTACGTATGGCTACTGATTAGACAGATTTATTTAGACCAGTCAAACTCTACAGGAACTCAGCTGAGTTCAATGGAGCTAGTCTGGATTTTTCCTACCACGTAAACAGATTTCATGCTCTGTTTACATGGAAACAATTGTATCATCAGTTGGTTATATTTATGAAGAAATGCAGAATGAAATTGTGGTCATGAAAGAAATATGGGCATTTTATTCTTGGAGAACAACCTCAATACAATCGTTTTCCATAGGGCAGCTTTAATCTCCTTGTTCCTCATGCTGTAGATGATCGGATTCATCATTGGAGGTACCACAGAATAGAGAACAGCCGCCACGAGATCCACAATTGCTGGAGAGCTTGAGGTGGGTTTCAGGTAGGCAAAGGTGCCAGTGGAAGCAAACAAAGAGAACACAATGAGGTGAGGGAGGCAGGTGGACAGAGCTTTATGGTGGCCCTGCTCAGAGGGGATTCTCTGCACCGTTTTGAAGATCTGGACATATGACACAATTATTAAAAAAAAGCAACTTAAGCCTAAAAAGATAATAATTACAATAACTCGCACTTCACTGCGGTTTGAGTCATAGCAGGCCAGCTTGAGTAGCTGGGGGATTTCACAGAAGAACTGATCCACCACGTTGCTTCCACAGAAGGTTATTGCAAATGTGCTCCCAGTGTGCAGTGCAGAATTGAGAAGAGCTCTCATCCAGGCACTGGCTGCCATTTGGACACATGCTCTCCTGTTCATCACTGTCTCGTAGTGCAGTGGTTTGCAGATAGCGACATATCTGTCGTACGCCATGATAGTGAGTAAGAAGACATCTGCTGAAGCGAAAAATACGAAGAAAAAGACTTGGGCAAAACATCCAAAATAAGAAATTGACCTAGTGTTCATGACACAGTTGGCCATGGATTTGGGGATGGTGACAGAGATAGAGCCGAGGTCAATGATAGATAAATTTATCAGGAAGGAGTACATGGGGGTGTGAAGATGGTGGTCAAGGATTACAACAGTGATAACTAGGAGATTCCCCATCAGGGCTACTAGGTAAATCACTAGAAACACCAAAAATTGTAAAATCTGAAGCTCTCGACCCCCAGAGAAGCCCAGGAGAAGGAACTCAGTCACGATGGTTTTATTGAACATTTTCCTTCTCAGTACATCATGCCCTGCCTGTGGAGGGAAGAACAAAGAAAATGCTCAAGATTAGAGCCCCAGAAGGAACGACCCTGATTCCTCTCTCATTAAGATCTCATGATGTGAATGTTAGAGGCGCCCAACTCTCGTCATGTGCATTGACTAGGTGTGGTGAGTGGCAACTATTGCTCTGAAAGAGAAATGACTATGGTTGCGATAAAGTGAATGGGTTTGAAATTTTGCTCCTATGAGTCAATATTAAGGTTCTCCAATCTTGTTTAAAGTTTAAGGCCAGCTAGAAATGTTCTGTTGAATTTTTTTAAGAGAAAATTGTGTTTTCATCAAAATATTTTCCCCCTCAGAATCTGCCTGCTTTTCTTGAAAATTTTAGTTATATTCTGAACACTGAAATCTCAAAAAAAAATTAAAAAAAAACAGAAAACCCCCCAATCATTTGGTTTCCAACTTCAAAACTGCAGTTTTCAGTTGAAATTTTTTGATTTGCAAAATGCTAGTGAAAAAAAATAGGTTTAGGATTTTTGGTGAAAATTCAAAATTTTCCAAAAAGCAAATAAAAATCTGAGCAGCCACTGATATTGAATTAATGAATATAATTAATTAAAATCTAAAAATTGTCATTCACATTTATGTTCTTAAATCCCCCCTATATAAAGCCATAGAGAGATCACCTGGTCCAGCCCCCAGCTTCACGACAGGACAAAGTAAACCTAGACCATCCCTCACAGGGGTTTGTCCAATCTGTTCTTAAAAACCTCCAATGATGTGGATTCCTCAACTTCCCTTGGCAGCCTGTTCTACAGCTGAACAATCCTTAGAGATAGAAAGTTTTTCATACTATCTGACCTAAATCTCTCCTGCTGAAGATGAAGCCCATTGCTTTCTGTTTTACCTTTAGTGGAAGTGGAGAACAATTCATAACCATCCTTTTTATAACAGCTCTTAACATATTCAAAGATTTTGATCAGATCCTCCCTCAGTCTTTCTTTCTTGAGACTAAACATACCCAGTTTATTAATACCCAAATATATTTAATTGAAATAGCAAACTTACTGTTCTGGAGATCGAATAACTTGTCCCAGCTTGTGATGCATTCCCATGTCAAGCAGCAGGATTAACTGGCTAGCTATCATGCATCCCTCACGATATAATCCAGTAGCTCTTTCCATGTCTCTTCACTGGATTTCCTGAATTGTTAAATCTCTCTGCTGTTCCTAGCAGACAGTGATCCACTCCACAGATGGGTGTTCCTTGCTCCTCTCCTTGCCCAGGCTTGGATGAGAGGGGATGGACTGAAGGGGATGGGGACTGTAAGCCCCTCTCAGCTCTGGAGCTAGTCCTGGCCTCTGTAGGGTTGAGACACAGTCACAGCCCAGAATGGCCCTGCTCTGAGCTAGATCACATTTTTAAATCTGATCTCCAAGGCTTTGAGCCCAGCTGTGGTCTCACTTCAGGAACAAACCGCTCTGACAACCTGCCCTAGTTGAGCGTAACCCCACAGAAGGGAGACGCAATCCACCCTGGAACTTATATGACAGCCGCATTTTTAGAAGGACCTTTGGGTAAAAACAAGGCAGAGGTGAGGGCCAGAGGTATCTCAAGGTGTTTGCAATAAAAAAAAATAAGTTTTTGGAGTCAAATAATATAACAATAGCTAAGAGCCTAATGGGATCACAACCCCAGCTGTCCTGGAATAGCTTGTTCCTTCATTAACTCGACATGATTATCTCTGGGTTGTGCAGGCTTTTTTCTTCTCCAGCTTTACATCAGCAGCTCTTGGGATGTGGCCACTAGAGGGATCGAGGCTACTCTGGGTGTTTGATGTTGGTCATTAATTTACTCTGAGGCAAACACTAAACGTTAGGGCCTAGGTCATGAGCTGGTGTAAATCGGTACAACTGAATTAATAGTAGCTAGGACTATTCATGCCAAGAAGGAGTCTGGCCCTTTGGTATCAATAGAGGTATGCTCATTTACACCAGCCGGGGATCTATCCATTGACTGCCATGGCACTTCATCAATTTACACCAGCAGTGAATCTGGCCCATTACACAGCTTCCAATCCAGTTTTTGCTGGTGAATCTGAACCAAAAAAGAGTCAAAGTTCCTAATCAGTCTGCACTTTCATAGCTCTTTGTCCATTGGGATTAATTACAAGAGTGTAACTTCTAGAGGTGATGGAATGACCCATTTTCCTTGCGGACAGAAGTCTGGAGGAATTAACTGTTGCTAAATATCAATTTTTGAAAAAAAAAGCAAAATATTTTGACCTAAAATTTGTCAAAACCCCAATTTCCTTTTGAAGGAAAAATTTCCACTCTAGATTTTAGTATATATGACATTTTGGTCTGTAGAACTAAGTGCTATAGCTCCAGTCCAATGGGCTGGAACACAGCATATGAACTTAATTATAAGATATGATCTCTTAGAGAAACACCTGCATGGAAGTATAAGTCTAGTACTTTGCCCTGTAGGTGCCCAGATTTGGGCTCAATTCAACTTCAAAGGACACAAGATCCATAGCACCATTTGTTCATTCAGAAAGCTTGGCTCCCAGCCCCAAACAAAACATACCCTTTGATCTGGCTGTAGACATTTTCCTCCTAACATAAGCTTTGATGTTGAGGCATAATCAGCTGAGATAATAATCAGTAATTAGGACTTTGCAGATGAGAGCATGAGGATACAGAGAACAAAAATCTGTTCTTTCTTAAATTAACAGCCACCCTACTCAAGTAAATGGGGTTACAAGGATTTCACGTTAGAGCAGTGTGAACATAATAAAATGTATCTAGATCCACATGGACAATAAGTTACGGTGCTGCCTTAGCCGCAAGGTGATGGACTGGACGGGAAGCTCAGTCTATTGATTTTAACAAGGAGAAAGGAAAGAGGTGACTTGGTCATAGTCTATAAGTATCTACGAAGAGAGGAAATTTCTGATTAAAGATGATTTTTTAGTCTTGCAGAAAAAGGAAGAAAAAGATGCAATGGCTAAAAGCTCAGGCTAGAAATCAATTACATTTTTAACAATGTTGTCTATAGGGTACTTTAGGTTAGCAAATAAGTGGATGTTAGATTTGGGGTCTAAATTAGCCGAAATGTAGAGGAGTATGGGAAATTGAAGTTGGTTGTGTGACAATGCTAGAGATAAGTTGTAGACAGAGTGTTATGGGAAAGCAAGAGTTAGCAAGGACATGGCCCAGGGCTATGTTACCAATATGTTTTGGTTATAATTTGTTCAAGAAAGGTTTTTAATCAGTGTTTTTGAGAATTACAATGTAAGAATATAAGAATGGGTCAGACCAATGGTTCATCTAGCCCAGGATCTTGTCTTCCGACAATGCCCAATGCCAGGTGCTTCAGAGGGAATGAACATAACAGGCGATCATCAAGGGTGTCATTCTCTATCATCCACTCCCAGCTTCTGGCAAACAGGGACTGGGGACACCCAGGGGATAGTTTCAGAGTAGTACCCATGGTAGTCTGTGTCCGCAAAAAGAACGAGGAGTACTTGTGGCACCTTAGAAACTAACAAATGTATTTGGGCATAAGCTTCCATGGGCTAGAACCTACTTCATTGGTTAGTCTCTAAGGTGCCACAAGTACTCCTCATTCTCTTTTCAGAGGACAGTGTTACATCCTTGCACATTTTGGCTAATAGCCATTGATCTATCCTCTATGAAATTATCTACAGATTTTTTGAACCCTGCTATAGTTTTGGCCTTCATAACATCCCATGGTAAAGAATTCCATAGGTTGACTGTGTGTTGTATAAAAAAGTACTTCCTTTTGATTGTTTTAAATCTGCTGCTTGTTAATTCAGTTGGGTAACCCTGAGTTCTTTTGTTATCTGAAGGAGTAAATAACACTTCCTTCTTTACTTGCTCACAAGTCATGATTTTAGAGACCTCTATCATATCCCCCTTGGTTGTCTTTTTTCCAAGATGAAAAGTCTCAGTCTTTTTAATCTCTCCTCATAGAGTAGCTGTTCCAAACCCTTAATCACTTTTGTTGCACTTCTCTGTGCTTTTCTAATTACAATATATCTTTGGATATATATTGAGAGAATCCGGATGCATGGTAACCCTAGTGGATGACTTTGACTCCATCACTGAAAAGTCATAACAACTCCCTCAGCTACCAGTTTGAAATGCCTGTTGCATAAAAAAAACAGCATTTGATCCTCAAGAGGATTAAAAGTTTGATAAAGATTTATGTTTATCAGACTCTGAAGAAAATTTCCAGTTTCTTTCCCAAAGTGGGTGAAGCAATTTATTATACAATTCATCAACACTAAGTAATGTTGTATTGGTTTCAATGTAAGTAAAGAGAGAATGGTACCTGTTGACTGGTTTTTGCATATCATCAGGTCAATACTTCCCCAAGAGTCAACTTCCCATCAACACCCAGTCCCCTACTGTATTAGTCGTCATCATGTTAGTAGGTACAAAATAGAGGCCAAACCATTCTTTATCTCATTACGGTTCATAGGCTACAAATTCTTGCCACTTATAATGAAGAGCCAGAGTCAAAATCTTTGTAGTTAAAGGAAAGACTCTCATATATTGATGACAAGGGGGTTTGTATCAGGACCCATACGGCTCTAAGGAAACAGTTATTTTCTCCACCTCTGATATGGACTGGGATTTGTGTCTCCCCTGTCCACTCTCAAAATAAACACTCACAGAATACATTCACATTTTACAATCCAGCAATCCACATCCACCTTTCACATCGCACATACGCAGCATATTCCCTCACACTGTGAGGGAAGGAGACCCTCGCTCTTTCAGCAAAGACCGGAGGGATGGGTGAAAATTAGGTCATCAGGCATCTAAATGGGGATTTTCAAAGGAGGTTAGAAAGGGTAGCTGCCCAACTCCCTTTGATAGTCAAAGGCCCTTTTGTGCCTAACTCCCTTGGATTTCTAAAAAAAAATCACAGCCAATGTCAACAAGGAGATTTGAACTTTTTTCATGTGTCAGCATTGGGGTCTTCTGGGTCTGAATTTGGAGTTCCAAGGCCAGAGATCAGACTGATTTGGGAGATTTAGCCAAGAATGTTTTAACTTGGGAGCATTTATTTTCTCTTACTATTAAATAGAATTTTTATTGGTTCCTTTTTTTCTATTTTTTATCACAGATCTACTCATCTAATACATCAGATTAATGAGATTCCCATTGAGATCAGAAGTTCTGTCTTAATTTCTTTTAAAATCAGACATTCCCTTTTTATTGCTTTATATTTTGTGTCAACAGTTCTATCTCCATTATTTTCCCTTTTGAATCATTTATTTTCCATGACTTCACCTTTGAGGTTAGTAATAAGATGGTCTGTGTACCATTGTTTTTCCTTTCTAAAAATAAAAAATAACTTTTCTCTATGCAATAATTTCAAATTCCCACAAGCATTACTCTCAAGGGAGATTGCATCATCTCGTATGAAGGAGAAATTACCAACTAGGAGAGATTAATTTCTGTGAAAGGGAATTAAGAAAAATACACCAAAAATTGCTGTGGGATCCAGACATTGAAAGGAAACCAAAGCTCAGTTCACTGTGATAATTGAAGACCATCAATAGTAGAAGATACTGAAAAATGTAGTACAAAAACTGTAAACTTAGCTCAGGAAATTTGAAGGAAGGATAAGTATTAGGATGCATCTGGCAATAGATCATCAATGTGAAATTTAAAGCAGCACAGTTAAAATGAAATAATCTGGTTTAGAAAAGCGAAATACCTGCTCTGATATCCACCATGTCAGAAAGGATATGATTATTTCTTCAATCCAGGGGGAAACTACATAAAGGTAGATGCGGTGACACTACATACCATATTCTTCATAGTAATATTGCTATGATATGATTATAGCATAATTATGAGTCATTTTCTGCAAGATGGGCCATTTAAAGTGTCATTGCAAAAGCTGTGATTTGCTGAATATGATTATCCTATTTGTATGAATGTATCATTTTTGTATCTGAAGTTATGAATATGGACTATGTATCTGTATTTCAAAAATAGTTACACCTTGGTAACTCTCACTAGGCAACCTACTTTCAGTCTCGATACCTGGTTGGAGAGGATCTATTCAGGATAATGAGCCAATAGGGAAAACAATAGGCCTTAGGAGAAGCTTATATCCAACCTGTGGAGCCTTTCTGGGAACACTCCAGAGAGCCTGTAATTAATGATTGCTATGACTCTACAAGGTCAGGTGATCAGACCACATGACTCTGGACTCCATCTTGGGATATCTGTATTTTTCCACAAACTGCTCTGGGAACCAAGATCTGAAGCAATGGTTCCCACTCTATGCTAAACCTATATAAGGCAGGGAATGATATCATTGGTTGTTTTTCACTCCCCACACAAGAGGACTCCCAGAAAGACCTAAGAAACAAAGACTGAACTGCGGGGAGTGCTGGACTCAGGCTAAAGTGATTTCTAGCTTGTGTATGAAACCTGAGAAACCTAACCTGCAAAACAAATGCAGTTTGTTCCTTGAGAAACTACAAGACTGCTGGTATCAACAGTCAGGGTGAGAATCTGCTCATTCATAGTGTAACCAGTGTGTTAATTTTAGGTTGTGGTTTTGTGTATTTGGTAGGTAAAAGGTTTTGATCTCTTTGCTATGTCTTAAAATTACTTAAAATCTATCTTTTGTAGTTAATAAACTTACTTGTAATTTAACCTAAACCAGTGTATCTTTAAGTGAAGAGTCTGGGGGAAAATCTCTGCTTGGTTAGCAGAAGTGGGCACATTCCTCTTCACATTGAGAAGAGGGAAACTGAGTAACAAATTCCTACTGGTTGGTGTTTTGACCGAGCCAGGGCGGTTCAGCTCTGAGGTCTTAGGCTTGGGATTTTGTGGCTTCTCTATTGTTGATTCATGCAGTGGCTTGTCAGAGAGCCTGCATGCCAGTGAACTGGGTGTGTCCTTACCTGTGTAAATGCTGGAGGAAGTGTAGGACTGGGAGTGGGTCTGCCAATTGTCCCAGCAGCAGTGTCAGAGGGAGTCCAGAGTTTTGGGTCAGAGTGCTCAGTGGAACCACAGTTCTAGTTAGCACCCTGGAGGGAAGCCATAAAATGGGTTTTAGCAAAACATGCCTAAGAAAGAACAAAGAGCGGTTCTCAGATTTAGAACATGAGAACGGTCATACTGTGTCGGACCAAATGTCCATCTAGCCCAGTATCTTGTCATCGGACAGTGGCCAATGCCAGGTGCCCCAGAGGGAATGAATGGACGAGATAATCATCAAGTGGTCTATCCCCTGTCACCTATTCCCTTTTTTCTGTACCATATTATTACTGGTTATTTAGTCTCTTCACTATATTTTATAATGAACCAAAGTGAGTGAAGCAATTTACTATACAATTCATCAACACCAAGCTACAATGTATTGGTTGCAATATAATTAAAGACAGAATGGATCAGTTGGATTGGTTTGTTCACATCATCAGATCAATACTTCCTCATGAATTAAATTCCCATCACCTATCAGCCCCATACCAAATGAGTTGTCATCCTGTTAGTAGATAAAAAGCAGGGGCCAAGCCAGTCTTTAGCTCAGTGGTTTGAGCATTTGCCTGCTAAACCCAGGTTTCTGAGTTCTGTCCTTGAGGGGGCCAGTTAGGGATATGGGGCAAAAATCTGTTGGATGATTTAATGGGGGATAGGCCCTGCTAGCTGATCTCCTGAGGTCCCTTTCATTTGTGATATTCCTTGAAATTTTAAGGCTCTCACACCAGAAAACTGAGGCTGCAGAAGCTATCAACAGCTATCTTGCTCCTGAGCCCTGTTCCTGCTCTCCTGCTCTGCGGAGATGGGGTACGTGGGGAGCGGGACACCCTGACATTAGCCTCCCCCGCTCTCTTTGCTCTGCACAGCAAGCAGCAGGGTTCCTGGAGCTGCTTGCAACGCGCTCCAACGCAGAGACCAGGAGCATTGCGGCTGCAGAGCAGTCGGAGGAAGGGGACCTGATCACATGCCACCCTGCGAGACTCTGCTGATCGGTGCACGGCACTCGATTCGCTCCTGTGAGATTGCACAGCCACGCAGCTTAGAGGGACCCCTTTATCTTTCCTCTGTGCAATAATTTCAAATTCCCACTAGCAGAACTATCAAGGGAGATTGCATCATCCCATAAGAAGGAGAAAGCACTGTAGGATCCAGACATCCAGGTAGGAACCCAAAGCTCGGTTTACTGAGATAACTGAAGACTATCAAGAGGAGAAGAGGTTGGAAAATGTAGTGCAAAGACTATAACCTTATCTCAGAAAATCTGAAGGAAGGGGTATGGTTAGGGGACAGCTGGCAATAGATTGTCAGTGTAAAACGTCAAGCATCTCCCTTAAAATGAAATGATTTGATTTAGAAAAGAAAAAAATACCTGTTTGGGCAACTAGCATGTCAGAAAGAATATGGCTGCTTGTTCGGTCCAGGGGGGATGTAAAGAAAAGTAGAAGGGTTAGAGAAAAACATGCTCAGGAAAGGGCAATGAATGGCTCTCTGATTTAGAACATAAAAACAGAAGAACGGCCATACTGGGTCAGAGCAAATGTTCATCTAGACCAGTATCCTGTCTTCCAATAGTGGCCAATGCCAGATGTTTCAGAGGTAATGAATAGAACAGGTCATTATCAAGTCACCCATTCCCTGTCACCCATAACCAGCGTCTGGCAAACAGAGGCTAGGGACACCGTCCCTGCCCATCCTGGGTAAGAGCCATTGATGGACCTATCCTCCATGAATTTATCTAGTTTATTGACTGCTTGTGTGTACATTTTATTTTCATCATGTGCGTTTTATTGCTTATTAGATTTTGAAACAAAAAAAATTGTCTGTCTTCTCTGTGCGTCTGTTTTTCTGGATTTCTATTTTTTGTCATATATTTATGTTGCACTAGTGTCCATGTACCGTTGCCACTCCTGGTGTAGACATAGTTCATATGGGTGCATCATAAGTCAGTGGATGAAGAGATCAGGTGGCAGGGTATATCAAGATGTGTGAAGAGGAAAAGCAAAGAAGAGATTTCAGAGTTATTGACTCTGATACCTTTCCTTTCACAGCAAGGATCTGCTACTTCTCTTTAAACATATCTGTGTTTTATTGTTCATAAAATTTGGAGAAAGAAACAATCTCTGTGTGTGTGTGTGTGTGTGTGTATAGTGTATTTTTGTCTCATTCTGTCTATATATCTCTTCTTCTTTTCTCCCATTTTTCATTTTTCTCCAGGCACTTTCTCCCTTCTGGATAAAAATGACTCTCTTATTTCTCTCTTCATGAGTTTTCATTTTTTATCTCACTTACATTTTTTCCATACTATTGGATTCTGATCTCAGTTGCACTTGTGTAAATCCACATGAAGCTGATGTAATGTACCATGATATAACTGATATCAGGAAACAGCCCATGTATGTTTAGGGTTTTTTTGTGTCATTGTCTGTTTCTCAGTTGCATCTATCAAATGGTGCAAAATTTAATCTGAATCTGCTGGAATAGAGGACAGCTGGATAGACATTCATAGAAACCACAGACTCCTTAGTGTTTCAGTATCTGTCTTATGGGGTATGTCTATAGTGCATCTGGGCAGTGTAATTTCCTGCTCTGATAACTTTTGTGATAAAAATAGCACTGCAGCCTCGGCACCATAGACTAGTTGTCCGAGCCCAATCCCATCTGAGATCCTACATACGTATAGAGGTGGCCCATCCCAAATGGTTGTGTGTGCTGCCATGTTCTCACAGCTTATTTTGTTTATGCTTATTTTATCCTGCCAGCTTGATCAAAGCTAGTGCATGTACATCTACCCAAGCTGGGAATAACACCACCCAGCTGCAGATGTACCCATGGTGGAGCGCTAAATAGCTTTCATTTTCAATCTATTGATTTATTGTTATGTCTTCTAGATTTGTTGCCGTGACATTGATAGGATAAAGATATTTCAAAATCCCAGCCTAAAAGTATTTAAAGTTCAAGTGAGCTAAGAGAGTTAGATGGGACATTTCCATAATTCAACAGAGTTCCACGCTCTCGGTTCACCTATGTTGGAAGCTCAACCTCTGAATGTTAGGAGTCTTCCTCTGTTTTTTGACAACTTCATTCTTCCAGTGAAGAGATGCAGCGGGTCAAGGTTATCAATTCTAGGTATCTGCCAGGGTATCAGACAGCACAACCTGACTGCATGTACTTCATCAATATTTAATGGTTTTCTGTTTCTAGACTGATATTATGGAGAAAGCGGAAGGAAGAAACCAAACACCCATCATGGAATTCATCCTCTTAGGATTTGAGAATGTCCCTGAACTGCATCCCTTTCTCTTCCTGCTGTTTTTAGTGATCTACATTGTCACTGTTGCTGTGAACATCCTCTTCGTTGCACTAGTTGTGGCTGATCAGCACCTTCACATCCCCATGTACTTCTTACTGGGGAGCTTGTCCTGCCTGGAGATCTGCCACATCTCCAACATCCTGCCCAGGCTGCTAGCCAGTCTCCTGACTGGAGACAGAACCATTTCCATTAAGGGCTGCATTGTGCAATTGTATTTCTTGGGTATCCTCTCCAATACAGAAAATCTGCTGCTCACGGCAATGTCTTATGATCGGTATTTAGCGATATGCAATCCACTCCGTTATGCTGCTCTAATGAACGGCAGGGTTTGTTGCCAGCTAGTTGCAGGATGCTGGATAAGTAGTTTTCTGCTCTGCACCGTAGTCAATATTTTCTTGTTCCAATTAACGTTCTGTGATTCCAAAGAAATTGACCATTTCTTCTGTGATTTTTCACCCATTATAAAGCTGTCCTGTGTCGACACCCAGACTCTGGAACTGTTGACATTTATTATCGCTGTCATAGGGACATTTGTGCCCTTTCTTCTGACTTTGACATCCTACATTTGTATCATCGCCACCATCCTGAAAATCCCTTCCAGCATTGGGAGGCAAAAGGCCTTCTCCACCTGCTCCTCTCACCTCTTTGTGCTTGCAATTTTGTATGTGACTGTATTAACTGTCTATGTAGTTCCAACAGCCAACACTCCCAAGGTCCTACACAAACTATTCTCTTCCTTCTACACAGTCCTGACTCCCCTGATCAACCCTGTCATCTACAGCGTGAGAAACAAGGAGTTCAATGAGTCCCTAAGAAAAACTATTCTTAAACTAGTATGTAAGAGAAACAGGCATAGAATGTGAAAGTATAAATTATAGCATATAGTTAAATAGAGATGAACTGATATAGTTTCTTATCTGAGTCCTTGAGAACAGGGTTACTCCTTTTTCATCTTTCTTTCTTTCTTTCTTTCTTTCTTTCTTTCTTTCTTTCTTTCTTT
>ML677535.1:311616-366646 GCA_007922305.1 Dermatemys mawii | reverse complement strand
GACGAAGTGGGTATTAGCCCACGAAAGCTTATGCTCTAATACTTTAGTTAGTCTTTAAGGTGCCACAGGACTCTTTGTCACTTCATGATTAAAATGGAACACTGAATTTTAGTTTCCCTATCCCTAGTAAAATGTAGCCATGCTTATCCAATCTAACAGGGACCGGGGCAGGACTGGATCATCAAAAATTCCAATCATCCGTAGAGCTTCATCCCTGGTTCAGTTAATAGACAGAGCCGGATAATGGAGATTCTGGTAAAGAGGATTATAAGAGAGTCATACTGGGTCAGACCAAAGGTCCATCTAGCCCAGTATCCTGTCTTCTGATAGTGGCCAATGCCAGCTATTTCAGAGGGAAGGAAAAAAAAAACAGGTATTCATCAACTGTTGTTTATTCCCAGCTTCTGGCAAACAGAGGCTAAAGACACCATCCCTGCCCATCCAAGCTAATAACCAGTGATGGACCTATCCTCCATGAATTTATCTCATTCTTTTTTGAACCCTGTTATATTATTGACCTTCACAATATCCTCTGGCAAAGAGTTCCACAGGTTGACTGTGCATTGTGTGAAGAAATATTTCTGTTTGTTTTAAACCTCCTGTCCATTAATTTCATTTAGTGACCTCTGGCCCTTGTGTTATGAGAACACCTAAATAACATTTATTTTCTGCACACTAGTTGTGATTTTATAGACCTCTATCATATCCCACCTTAGTCATCTCTTTTCCAAGCTGAAAACTCCCAATCTTATTAGTTTCTTCTGATATGAAAACTGTTCCGTACCCCTAATTATTTTTGTTGCCATTTTCTGTACCTTTTCCAATTCCAATATATCTTTTTTGAGATGAGTCAATAATATATGCCCGCAGTATTCAACATGTGGGCGTATCATGGATGTATATAGAGGCAAGAAGATATTTTCTCTCTAATTATCTATCCCTTTCTTAATGATTCTGTTACCTTTTTTTGACTGCCACTGCACATTGAATGGATGTTTTCAGAGAATTATCCACAATGACCCCAAGATCTTTTTCTTCAGTGGTAACAGCTAATTTAGACTCAATCATTTTATATAGGTATAGTTGGGAGTATGTTTTCCAATGTGCCTTACTTTGCATTTATCAATATTCAATTTCATCTGCTGTATATGTTTTTATTTTTCTGACAAAATATAAAAACTAAAAATTCCCTGTAAAAATGCAATTTTTGCATTTTTCCTCATTTTTCTGTGGAAAAAGATTTCTAGGCTCTCTGATTTTCACCTACAGCTTCATTCTTGCTTTGATTCTTCCGTGTTTGCTGCACTGTTCTGCCACCCATCCTTCCCTGCTCCAAGAACTAATCTAGCCATGGACAAATTCAGGCTGCAAATTAACAGGAGGTTTCTAACCATCAGAGGCAGGAGGTTCCTCAGCAGCCTCCCAGTAGGAGCTGTTGGGGGAGCAACTTATTTTTTAGAGAGAATTAGAGAAATGTTTGAGTGGAATTGTACGATGGGGCTGCTTGTGACGGTGGTGGATAGGCCAAAGCATTCCAGGGGCTCACTTCCAGTTCCATGTTCCTAAAGCTCATGCTTCAGGGTTTCAGCCGGCCATGGGCAGGGGGCAGGAAGGAATTTCCACACCTCCACTCCGTGTATTCTGAGAGGGTTTTTTTTTCTTTCGCTTTTTAGTTTTTAAAATGCTTCTTCTGAAACACTGTGTGATGTCCATGGCTGGAGATGGGACACGGGGTAAGGGGGTGAGTCACTGCTTTGAGGTGGCACCAAGCGTTCTTTGTCTCAGGTGCTTGGCTGTCTGGTCTTTGTTCAGATGCCCAGCACCTCACTGATATGTGGTCTGGGGAACCACATCTAGGAAACACAACATAACATCATTAACTTACCATTTTAATAAATTCAGGACAATAGTATAAAATGCATTTATTAATTTAAGATTTTGATCAAATTTAGGCAAAAATAATATATAATTCCTAATCCAGTATGTTAAAATTTGAAAAATAAGAACATATTATTATTTTAATCCTAACATGAATTCATATCCTATGTAAATATGAATATAACATGTGAAGTGAATCTAGAAATCAATGCAGTATGAACTTAATATTAATGAGTAACTTTAACATTAATGAGAAAATATTTCCACTGAATGTAGGAAAGAAAACAATATCAAATTCTTAATGTATTATTTTAATCACGCGAGTAATGATTAAAATATATATTTATTCACTTATTTTAATTGAAGGTAGAAATAGAATATATAGTTAATAATTTATTTTAATGAAATACTGGAACTCATATTTTGGTAGTTATTTCTTTTAATCAAAATTATAATATCGTTATTAATTATACACTTTAATCAAATCAAGGATTTTTACACTCCGAGTCTAAAAATTATTATGAATTGCAATTCAGTCAATCTAGCACATTAATCTAATTTGGAAAATATAATTTTCCTCAGTAGGGAACTTTGTTTTACTTCTGTGTTTGTGCAGCAATTAGCACAATGAAACTGTAGTCTGTGACTGGGGCTCTTAGAGGTTATCTCAATAATAGATAAACAATAAAATATAAATAGTATAATTACGAACCGACTCGATACATTTAAACACATGTACAATTTGTAGAGTTTAATCATATCACTATATTAATATAGATTTTAAAATATTAGATCTAGTTTTTCCTTCTGAAGAGTCTTTACGGCCAGTCCATGACTGATATTGTCCTTGGATCTGCCCAAACAAAGGGTAAAGGATTTTTAAAAGTCTTCTTGATTCAATTCTGTGTTACTTATTAATTAGATAAAGGGAAAGGCTTGGGGTAAAATTTTCCTAGGTGCTTAAGTGGTTTAGGAGTCTAATCCCATTTCCAAAAGGGATTTAAGATCAAAATGTGAAATTGATTTAGGTGCCTAAAGATGCAGCCCAACCAATTTCAATTTAGCACCAAGGTGCAGGGAAGAGGGAATGTTAAATCAGCTCCCCATGCTTCTTTGAGCATCATCTACTGTTTTGACTAGTCCTGATGGGATTTGTGAGAAGCCGATCCAGTTATGGAAGGAGGAGCAAGAATTCATTGCCTAAGAAGAAAAGTTGGCTGAATATCTCATAGCAGACCCGAAAGGTTTTGAAAGGCAGAATAAACCCAGGTAGTTTGGAATGTAATATGTATGAGGGAGAGAGATTAACTGTGTGTGTGTGTCTGTGTGTGTGTTATTCCCTACTACAACTCCTATCCCAGATCTCTGGCTAGAACCTTGCTGCCCTGTTGATTATTTCCTTTCAGTTCTTGGACTCCTGATGAATCCAGCCAATGACACCATCCTGGAGACCAAATTCATCCTGGTGGGTTTTCCCTCCCTGAGTCAGCAGAGCCGAACTCTTCTCTGTGCCCTTCTCTCCTCGGTTTATGCCGGGACGGTGGTTGGGAACATGAGCATTGTGTGGGCCGTGCTACGGGACCCCCACCTCCAACGCCTGCCCATGTACATCCTCCTGGGGAACTTCTCCTGGCTGGAGATCTGCTACATCACATCCACGGTGCCACGGATGCTCTCTGACCTGCTTTCCCCTGGTGTCCCCATCTCCTTCCACAGCTGCTTCCTGCAGTTCTACTTCTTTTTCTCCCTGGGAACCACCGAGTGCTTCTTACTCTTGTCCATGGCCTTGGATAGGTACCTGGCCATCTGCCACCCCCTGCGCTACCCCGTCCTCATGTCCCACCAGCTCTGCTGGGTCTTGGTGGCCTCCTGCTGGCTCTTTGGCTTCCTGTGGTTCATAGTCCCCATCGTCCTCATTTCCCAGCTCTCCTTCTGTGGCCCCAACACCTTGGATCATTTTCTCTGTGACCCAGGCCCACTGCTGGCTGCCTCCTGCACTCCAGCTCACTGGACTGAACAGATCTGCTCCACCCTGAGTTCCGTCATGATCTTCACCACCATACTCTTCATCCTGGCCTCCTATGGGCTAGTCATCAGGGCTGTGCTGAGGCTGCCCGCAGGAGCCAGGCGGCACAAGGTCTTCTCCACCTGCACCTCGCACCTGGTCGTGGTGGGCCTGTTCTACGGCTCCATCATGGTCACCTACGTCAACCCGTCAGCCTCGGGGAGCAGTGGGAAGATTGTGACACTTTTCTACACGGTGGGGACCCCGCTGCTCAACCCACTGATCTACAGCCTGAGGAACAAGGAGATGAAGGAGGCTCTGAGGAGGAACCTGCTGGGATGCGCTAGGGAATTCTGCTCTGGCCCCAGCCTGCAGGGACTGGCTGGTCAAAGGGTAGGCAATGGGATGTGAGGCCCTTCCGCTATTGAGGGTGCTGGATCTAATCCTACAGGGAAAACACACACAGCATTTTACATGATCTGCAGAGGTCACTTGTAATATTAAAAATGACTGTTTGATGATACAGCCAGAACACAAGGGGAGCAGAGGAAGGTGTGGGGATGTATGTGTCCTTGCTGGAGGAAATGAGCCCAGCTCAGTGTATGTGTGTGTAGGGAGTAGGAGAACAAATCAATTGTGTGTTCAGGGAGGCTGGCTCCCATCTCTGCCCTTTTGGTGCAGCTGTATTTCAAGATGGTTACTTGGATAAATGTGTTATCACCCTTAAATCATGGAGGACATCATTCTGCTCTCCTTTTTCCTGCTGGCAGTTAGGAGCAACCCGGGTGATGTCCAGAGATTGGCATCTGTGTGTCTGTTACCAAAACGATGGAGACATTATATTTGAGTGTTCTGGACCAGACTTCTTCCACAGCCAGGGGTAGAACCCAGGTGTCCCAGCACCCCACGCCCCAGTCAGACCCAGTAGACCTAACTGTCCTCCCATGGCCAGTGACAGAAATGAAAAGGTCTCTAACTGGAACAGCCTCCCAAAGGCAGTGGTGAGTTTTAAAGAAATGAATTAGTTTAAGTGGACAATCAGATAAATTATTGAGTGGTATTGTATGGTGGGGCTGGCAGTCGTGAAGGTCCCTTGTGGTTCATGTCTGATGTTCCTAAAAACTTCAGGGTTTCAGTTAGTTACCTGCAGGGATGAGGAAGGGATTCCCCCGTTACATGATCTGCTTAGTCCGCACTAGCCCAGACAGGGTTATGCCCATACTATTGACAATGGAAGTCCGTGTCCCCAGCGGGACTGGGTGTGCTCTAAATACTCTAGTAGTAGAAAGGGAGGAAGCCCAGCTCATCCTGGGCTGGCAGCTGAAGGGGAAGGATCCATCTGGAAAGCTCCTCTGGAGGGCCAGCCACAGCCCCTGACTGCCCCAGGAATCAGAGCCTCCCCAGGCCCACTTGAACCCCGGCAAATGGAGGAGCCCAACTGTCCATGGAGAATCCAAGAATCTGAAGGCTCCTGGGAGACCCCAACATAGAGACCGGGAGGAAGTGACCCAGGGAGGGTGACGGAATGGTACCTCCCACCTGGGAAAACTCAGCGTGTTTCAGTAGGACACCCCCATCCCCCGCTGAGTCAGTGGCAAGGTGCTACGCCACTGTTAGGGCCCTGGATCAGGGCCTGTGGGAGTCAGGTGGGCCCAGTCCCTCCTACCAGGGCTGCCACTCCCCTTGGTGGGCACCCCTGCCCCATAGACTCTGGCCATTAGGCCTCGCTGCCCTGACCCTAGGTGCGTAAACTGTCACATCCCCCACACAGGGGGGCACTGGGGTGGGTGGGTCAGGGCTCCGAGGTGTCACTGAGCCAAACTCTCTCTCAGGTGCTTGGCTGGCAATTCTTGCTCACATGCTCAGAGTCAAACTTGTTGCCTGGTCCTTTTCATGATCAGTAATACCTGTATTGGTTGCCAGTTGATCTGATTAATGAACTGGGTGTCAGAGGGTTCTTGTCCCAGAATCAGACTACTCAAAACTATAACCAATATATTCAGCATCTTGTAGAGAACCTCAAGACGTAGGGAAGAGCAAAGTTTTGGAGACCTTTATTAAAATCAGTATAAAAGTCAGAAGAGCTCCAAGCCACACAAACAGATAGGAATAATACAATACGGGGAAGATCTGTGGTATCAGTCTGAGCATAAGATCTTAGATTTGCATGCTAAACTCTTCCTTGAGGACCTGGTGATAAGTGACAAAGGACCAGCCCTGTCTCTGCCATGCCTAAGCAGTCCGATCATCCAGGTTCCTCAATGCCCAAAACTGATGGTAGATAACACTAGAGCTGAAGGGTCAAATGATGGAAAGCTCAGGTTGGTTTGCCCTATTATGATTGGTTTGCCCTGAGCACTATCATGAATATTCATGCTCATGCTTAGCCTGCCATGTCCAAATCTAACTTCCTCACCCTCATAATACTGGGGTGCACTGATCTGACAGGTTACCCTCTTAATAGATATTAAGGCAATTTAACTCATTATTATGCCTGTCGCCTCCTGTTGAGACAGATTTGTGGTGATCACTTCTACGGTCCTATGGTTTCCATTTACTGTTAGGTTCCAATTTCTACCATTAAGCAAACTATCCCTAGTTCCCCGAAACCCAAGAGTAACTGTCGGGCATTTATCTACCCCAAACATCACTGGGAGGCCTACTATACTTGACTACACTTATGCTAACTTGCTTAAGCTAATATCTTAAAGGATACAGGCCTGTAGGTTTCTTGCATAGGCGTCGACTCCATGAGTTCTCTGGGGCTGGAGCATCCATGAAAAAAAAATAGTGGGTGATCAGCATCAACCAACTACCTTCTGATCAGCTGTTTGGTGGTGGGCAGGAGGCACTGAGGGGAGGGACAGACTGGGGTAGGAAGAGGCAGAGCGAGGGTGGGGCACCCTTGGGGAAGAGGGCGCAGGTTGGGGAGGGAAAGGGCAGGTCCTCAGGGGAGGGGGTGGGAAGATACAGAGAAAGGGTGGGGCCTTGGGGGAAAGGACGGAGTGGGGACGGGTTCTTGGGGCACAACAGGAGCTCCCACTGGAAAGAAGAGTTGGCACTTGCGTTACAAATTGTGTTCCTTGTGTTACAACTGGATATAATGAAGGCAAACAAGCCCTACTGGTCAGAAACTGGTCCCTGCTATTCTCCACTGTGACACATCACAGGTTAGCCTCCTGAGGTCTGTAATGCCTTGGTCTAGTTTCAGTAGCTAGGCGGAGTCGGTAGCCTGAGATCTAGAGACAGTGAGACTAGATGATGTGCTGGTTCCTTTTAGCTTTCACCTCTAACTCTGGGGTCCAGACACCCTACCCCACTGCTCTAACCCACTGGACCCGCTTTCCAATCGCCTGCCAGAGGTATAGATACAACCCACTGACTATCCCCTCTCCACATTGTTCTTACCCACTAGCCCCAACCACCCTCTGAGAGCTGGAAAAAGAACTTAGGAGTCCTGGCTTCCAGTCAGGCCCGGCCGTCACTTCTTTGCTGCCCCAAGCAGCTCCGCGGGTGTGCCGCCGAAGAAGGAAGAGTGGCTTTCGGCGGGACGCCTGCGGCAGCTCCTCCAAAGAAGGAATGAGCCTTGCGAGCTGCCACAGACGTGCCGCCAAAGAGAGAGCAGCGGTTTTCGGTGGCACGGCTACGGTTGCTCCACCAAAGAGGAATGATTTCTGAGCTGCCGCGGGCGTGCCACTGAAAGCCGCCTGACTGCCGCCCTGGAATGCCACACCTAGTAGAAGATGCAGCACTGCCTTAGTACAGGACTACCAGCTCCTGGCTGGGATCCTCCATGTGCCCCAGGGGCTTTCACTGTGGCCTCTTTGGTACCCCTCTGGGGGTCCACAGATCATCCAGGGATCCAATCCAGAGCTGGCTGCTCCCACCCGCCCCAGAGACCAAGTCCCAGGCGCCCAGCGGCTCAGAGAGCAGATATCAGCCCCTCTCACCCAGCTCCCTTCACAGCCAGGGCAGAGAGAGGAGGCGGCTGGGATCTCACAGCCAGGTGGGTTTTCACACACAGCTTCCTTCTTACTTCAGTTCCTCCCTGGCTCTGCTCTGTTCTGCCGCTCACCCCTCCCTGCTCCAACCTCTAACCCGGCCAGGCACAAATTCAGCCTGGCAATTAGCGGGGTGGTTCTAACCATCAGAGTGGGAAGGTTCTGCAGCAGCCTCCCAGTAGGTGTTGTGGGGGAGAACATAGTTTTAAGAGAGAGGTAGAGAAATGTATGAGTTTGCTTGTATGATGGGGCTGCTTGTGATGGTGGGGGGCAGGGTTTAGCAGCCCCAAACTCACTGCCAGTTAAATGTTCTATATTCATAAAGCTCCTTCTTCAGGGTTTCAGACGGCCATTGGCAAGACTGTCCCACTCCCCTCAACCCATGTATTCGGAGATGGACTTTTCGTTGCTGTTTTCAGTCGGCTTCCTGTGAAGCACCAGGAGATGCCCACAGCTGGACACGGGACACAGGAGGGCAGGAGATGGTGAGCCAGAGACCTGAGGAGTCACCATGCATTCCCTGTCTTGGCTGCTGGTTTTTGCTCACCTGCACGGCATCTCAGTGCTATGTGGGCAGTGGAAGGAATTCCCCCCCACAGCTCAGATTGGCAGTGACCTTGGAAGGGTTTCACCTTCCTCTTCAGCCTGGAGGGCAGGTCAAGATGAGCTGGGTGTATCTTTCATTTCTCTGCACTGTGGGGGCTTCACGCACTGCACCCCAGTTCCTCCTATTCTCTGCCTTGAGCAAGCAATAGTCTAGTCTCCTGTGGGTTGTGATACTTTGGTCCATGGGTCAGTGTGCGGATGCTGGGTGGCGTCAGTGCTATACAGAGGGTCAGACTAGATAACCAGGTGTTCTCTTCTGGTCTTCAGTTCTATGACTCCATACCATTGCCCTCCTGAGCCAGGAACAGAACCCAGGAGTCCAGGCTCCCAAATGCTTGTCCCCTAAATCACTAGCCCCGCTGCCCTCTCAGGCTCTAGACTGACACCGGTTCCATCCCAGTGGCTAGTTAACATGGTGGAGAAAGGGACTGTGTTTTCAAATTCTAACCTTTCACCTCCTCAGGGCAGGTTAGTGCCTCTCACAAGCATCCCCCAGTCCTCCCAGTAATAACCCAGTAAAATCAGGGATGACCGTACTTTACAGCTTCACCCATTTCAACTGATCTAGCTAAATGATTGCAAAATGTGTTGTGGGTGTTCTTACTTCAGTTTAAACCTGATTATTCTGGGTCAGTTTAAATCATTTCAGAACAGGTTTTAGTTAACCTGAAATCAACTTCTCTGAGACCAAAGGCAGTGTGTGCGCACACTGTTTCAATTATACCCGTTTAAAGACCAGTTTAAGAGAGGCCAGTTCAGGCCAATTGTTAAGAGAGCCCAGTAAACATTCTTATACTTTCCAATAGTTCTTCAGCAAAAAGTAGATTTACACTTTTGACGGAGAGGCAGTCAGCTAGATAATTTTGAAAAAATAATCGTGAGGATAGATAGATATAGAGATCGATGTGTCCAACCCTCAATTTTTAATGAAATAGGAGCTGGGGCTCTAGCAACTCTTTTAATTCATAACTAATGCGGCAAGCTCAAAGATACTGGGGCAATGAACCGCTGGATATGTCTACATTTAATAGAAGGAAAACATGCTTTAAAATATTGCGTGCGGACATTTTTTTTCCCTTTCATGAAGAAGCAAGAAAGGAAAAAAAATCCATGACCTTTCCTCTGTAGATCAGCTTTAAAAAGGGGAATCTGATCTGCTGAATATTCTCTGTACTTCAGTGATCAGAGCAGATAATTCTCTGGGTTTGTCTGGATCCCACAATTTATGTGGGACTGTGGTAGGGCAGGGGTAAACCCTTTTAGAGCTTTGCCAAAGTGCTGGCCAGGAGGCTGGGGCAGAAATGCAGATAGTCAGCAGGGAGCCCAGCTGCAAGCACTAACAGAGGAGCAAGCTGAGCTAAGTGCTGGCAGCTGGGCTAAGGTACCAGGAGGGCAATAAAAGCCCTGGGCAAACCTCAGTGAGGAGGCTAGCCTGAGAGGAGACAGGAAGGTGGTATCACTGTTGCCTTAGCAAGTAAGGATGCCTCAAAGGCCAGGAGACCCTGGAGAGGGTCTGTGGGTCACTATCTGTTGGGGGATTTGGGGAACAGCACTAGTACTGTGAATAAAGACAATTGGGTGAAATAGCGTAAGAAGGCGTGGAGGACTCTTTATTTCACCAGCCCAAACACAGGGTGCAGGCACCAGAGGGTGCAAACCTGCGTGGATCCTGTGACAGGGACTATTACAATGAAATCTAGACATCCATAGATAATATATCTATGGATTTAACATTTCCTAGCTCACTGTTTGAGTCTTACAAATCTAATCTATACATTAATAACATATATATTTACTACTTTCATATTTGACTTTAACCTCAAAATTAGAACAATATACTGTTCTTAACCCAATATTTAACTGATTCTTGAAATGTTTCTGAGATAGAATTATTAGCTTAATATTTGAATCTCAAGTTCTAAAAATATATATAACTGTTAACTGAATACATTAATCAAATATAGAAATTTATATACATATTAGCTTAACATTTTAACCTAGTTTGGGAATTATAATGTATGATTGTTAAGTTAGTATTTTAATCAAAACTGTAAAATAGTACAAAATGTACTTATTCATTTAAGATTTTAATCAAACATGGACAAATGTAATATATAATTTCTACTGTAATATGTTAATGAAAAATAAGGCTCTATTATTATTAATTATTGTTGATATAGTAGGAATTCATATCCTATGTAATTATCAATGTAATATATTTAACAGATCTGGAAGTCATCACAATATATACTTATTAATTTAAGGTTTGAATAAAATCTAGGAATTAACATAACTAAATATTAATTTAACATGTGAAGTGAATTTAGAAAGCAATACAATATGGATGTAATGTTAATGACTAACTCATTAATATTAATAAGTAAATACTTTCATTTGATGTAGGAGTGAACAAAATATCTAATTCTTACCTTTATTCAAGTTTTGAAATAAAATTAATATCTAATTATTTTATTATTTACACTGAAGGTAGTGGATAGCATATATAGTTATTGATTGATTTTAATTAAATATAGGAATTGATATTTTAGGTACTTTATTTGAATCAAAAATTTTTATAGTTATTAATTTTACATGTTAATTAAATCTAGGAATATATATTGAATGCAATGATTAATTTTACATTCTGAATCTCAAATTTAATATAAAGTGTTAATGTACAATTTTAATCTAATTTGGAAAATATATTGTGTAAATTGGTTGGAGCAGGGACTGTCTTTTTCTTCTGTGCTTGAGCAGCACTTTGCACAATTAAGTCCTGGTCTGTGACTGCGGTTGCTAGGGGTGTTACCTGGGGACCCCCCTACCCACATTGGGCAGGCGCCCCTTTCTCAGGCTAAACAGGCTCGGATAGCTGGAGGAGGTTGCAATGTCTTTATTCAATGCGACGTCGCATGCACGCAGCCCTGTGCTTCTCAGCCAAAAGTAGGGTGCGCGCCGATCAATGGCCGGGTCGTTCTTTTTATAGCTTGATTACATCGCTGGGCGTCAACATTCCGCCACGTACTTATTTGCACAAGGATACAAAGTAGAAAAAGTTTCAAAATGTCCACATGCGTACTGAGCATGCTAGCTTGAAAAAAACCCCTCTTGCAAAATGTTGCAAAGCCAAATACAGAAGCAGACAGGCTCAAGCAGACAGTTGAAAACCCCCTCTTGCAAAATGTTGCAAAGCCAAATACAGAAGCAGACAGGCTCAAGCAGACAGTTGAAAAACCCCTCTTGCGAAATGTTGCAAAGCCAAATACAGAAGCAGACAGGCTCAAGCAGACAGTTGAAAAACCCCTCTTGTGAAATGTTATGCAAAGCCAAATACAGAAGCAGACAGGCTCAATCGGTGCTACTTCAAATTGCAGGCATTGAATCAGTCATATTACATTTCATATTACAGGGGTTACTTCAATTATCAATAAATAATAAAATAGTATAATTATCAATTGACTCTACAAATTCATTCATACATCTACTGATTGTTTGTAGAGTTTAATCTTACTGACATATTAATATAGGTTTTTTTTCTATATTAGATCTAGCTTTTCCTTCTTCAGAGCCTTTAGGCCAATTCATGACTGATGTCATCTTTGGATCAGTCCAAACTCAAGGCAAGGCATTTTTAAAAAGTCTTCTTGAGTCAGCTCTGTATCGCTCATTAGTTAAACAAGAGGGAAGGTTTGCGATAAAATTTTCCAATGTGCTTCAGTAATTTAGGAGTCTCATCTCATTTCCCAAATGGATTTCGGTGCCTAAAGATACAGTTCTAGCCCAGTCAATTTCACTTTAGCCATGAAGTTTGGGGAGGGAGGGAACATTGTCAGCTCCCCCTGCTTCTCTGAGCATCATCTGCTGTTTTGACCAGCACTGATGGGGTTTGTGATCCTAGACTGGTCCAGAGGAGCTAATCCAGCTATGGTAGGAGAAGCAAGAGTTCATTGTCCAAGCAGGACAGCTGGCTAAATGGCTCAATGCAGGATCTTTATCCAGTACTGAGGGTTTCTAAAGGATGAATAAACCCAGTTTGAGTGTCAGATCCCAGGCAGTGTGTGACATGATATGTATGAGAGACAGAGACTGACAGTGACTCTCTGAGTGTGAGTGTTTTCCCTACTTCTCTAAAGACACTTCCCCATCCAGATCTCTGGGTAGAACGCTGGTGTCCTATTGATCATTTCCTTTTACTTCCAAGGTCCCCTGATGAATCCAGCCAACAGCACCATCCCAGTGACCCAGTTCATCCTGCTGGGTTTCCCTTCCTTGGGCCAGCTGAGCCGCACCCTCCTCTGTGCCCTTTTCTCCTCCGCCTACACCGGGACAGTGGTAGGGAACCTGTGCATTGTGTGGGCCGTGGTGCGGGATCCCCACCTCCAACGTCTGCCCATGTACATCCTCCTGGGGAACTTCTCCTGGCTGGAAATCTGCTACGTCACAACCACGGTGCCACGGATGCTCTCTGACCTGGTGTCCCCTGGCATCCCCATCT
The DNA here is from genome assembly GCA_007922305.1 of Dermatemys mawii. Classification (NCBI taxonomy): domain Eukaryota; kingdom Metazoa; phylum Chordata; order Testudines; family Dermatemydidae; genus Dermatemys; species Dermatemys mawii. The sequence continues at coordinate 353,661 of ML677535.1, read as the reverse complement.
CCTTCCAGGCCTGCTTTGTGCAGTTCTACTTCTTCTTTTCCATGGGGGGCACTGAGTGCCTCTTCCTCTCAGCCATGGCCTTGGATAGGTACCTGGCCATCTGCCACCCCCTGCACTACCCCGTCGTCATGTCCCACCAGCTCTGCTGGGCCCTGGTGGCCTCCTGCTGGTTCATTGGCTTTCTGTGGTTCCTGATGCCCATCGTCCTCATTTCCCAGCTCTCCTTCTGTGGCCCCAACACTCTGGATCATTTTCTCTGTGACCCAGACCCATTGCTGGCTGCATCCTACACCCCATCTCCCCAGACTGAACAGACCTTCTTCACCCTGACCTCCCTCATAATCTTCAGCAGCTTCTTCTTCATCTTGGCTTCTTATGGGCTAGTCATCAGGGCTGTGCTGAGGCTGCCTTCAGGGGCCAGGCGGCACAAGGCCTTCTCCACCTGCACCTCGCACCTGGCCGTGGTGGGCCTGTTCTACGGCTCCATCATGGTCACCTACGTCAACCCGTCAGCCTCAGGGAGCAGTGGGAAGATTGTGACGCTTTTCTACACGGTGGGGACCCCATTGCTCAATCCGCTGATCTACAGCCTGAGAAACAAGGAGATGAAGAAGGCTCTGAGGAGGACCTTGCTGGGAGAGCGGTAGGGTGTTCTGCTTCGGGCCCAGCCTGCAGGGACTGGCTGGTCAGAGGGTGAGCAATGGGTTATGGGGCCCTTCCCTTCTAAGGGGTGCTGCTGTAATCCTGCAGGGGGAACACATGAAGCATTTTTCATGATCTGTAGGGGTCGCTTGTAATATAAACATTTACTGATGATACACCCCCACACCTCCCGCCAGCCCCTCTGTGTTCTGGTTGTATGTGTCCTTATTGGAGGAAAGGAACCCTGCTCAATGTCTGTTTACCAAGGGTAGGAGAGCAAACTGAGTATGTATGCTGGGAGGCTATCCCATATCTTTGCCCCTTTTTTGCAGCTTTTTATTTTTACAATTGTTACCTGAGTAAATATGTGTTTGTACTTAGAGCCAGATGGAAAAGTTCAGCTCTACTTGAAACTCCAGTGATGTCCATAGACTGCACCGGTGCAGTTGGGACCAAAATCATGGCAACGTTACATTTGTGTGTAATGAACCACGTCCCACTCCAATAGGTAGAGATAGAACCCAGGAGTCCTAGCACTATATTCTAGCTCACTCAATCCCATTTGCCTCCCACAGCCAGGGATAGAACCTAGCAATCCAATTCCCCCCAATCTAACCCACAAAACTCCACTTCTCTGCCATTGCAGAGAAATGAGAAGTTCTCTAACCATCTGGAACCACCTCTCAATAGGAGTTGTCGGGTTAAACAATTCATTTTTTGGAAGAGATGTACTCTATTTTTATTTTGTGAGGAGGTGGTTTCTTCCTCGGAAACGTCAAAGATGGCCACTGCTGGAGATGGGACACCAGACAGGTGGGCCAGGACTCTGAACTGCCACCAAGCATTCTTGGGTGCTCAGCTGGCTGGTTCTTGCTCATATGCTCAGGGTCTAACTGGTCACCATATGTGGTGTGGGAAGGAATTCTGCCCTCCCCGTTCTGGTCAGATTGGCAAGTTTGCACCTTCTTCTGCAGAGTAGGGTGTAACTCACTCACCAAGGTTATCTGGGTGTATCTCACTTGGTGCACATGGGTCCCTGCTGTTCTCTGCCTCTCACACATAATAGTTTGGGCTCCTGTGGGCTGTCCTACTTTGGGGAAAAGAGTGGGAAGAAAAAATTCCTAAATAAATGTGAGAAAATATTTTCCTCAGAAAATTTGCAAAATGTGCCAAGCGATGTTTTTAACATTATTTTCAAACTTCGGTAAAAAGCTACTATTTATCAAGCTCAGTTTCCATAAAAAAAAGATTAGCCATCTCTATTTATAAATGTATTTTTATGCAGGGGTTAGTGGAAAAGGCAACCAAAGAGAGCTGTAGTTTAACCTATATAGATAAAAAGAGAACTACATTGTCTTGAAGAATTAACTCTAATACTCTGTGAAAACAAAAATTGAAGTTTTCTTAAATCACACTGCTTACCAGTCACATGAAAAACACAAATATACAACATCTGTGTATGAGGGAGAAATGTATAATATAATATCTATACTGCTAATCTGGAACATTCAATAATAGCATTTGGAAAATTACTTATGCTATATAAACTATTCTTCATTTGAAAGGTGTATTTTTTTCTTCCTGATAAGACTTTGATTTCCCTGATTTTTTTCCCATTTTTGAAATTATTAATAGAACATTTTTAGCAAAGATTTGTCAGGCTCAGATCCTTAGCTGCTGCAAGATGTTCAGGCAGTGATATCAAATTGCATCAGCTAGGGATCTGGCCCACAACTCCTATGGAGGTATGCTGATTTACACCACCCAGGGATCTGGCTCATTGATTACAATGGGGCTATGCACATTTACATTGGCTAGCGATCTGGCTTTCTGAGCCCAGTGCAGGTAGGTCAATTTAGATGAACTGAGGTCCTGGGCTATTGTTTCTAATGTCATGCTATTGATTTACACCAATTGGCCCCATAGACTTCATTAAAGATTCTGACTGTTGGTCTGTAATATATTTCTGAACACAATTTTTCATGATTGAGCACATATATATATATATATATATACCTATCCCCTGTCTGACATATTAAAATCAAGTTTCTAATAGGAATAATCATTCAAAAATATAAATCATGCCTCTATTTTCCTCCCTGATAATAGCATTCTCCTCATCAGTCTCCTGATGGCCTTTTTCATCTCAGCATTTCTCAGAGTGTAAATCATTGGATTCAGCATTGGGGTGATTAGAGTGTACAGGACTGAAATCAACTTGTCCATGGGGAATTTCCTGAAGGGCCGAGCATAGATGAAAATGCCAGGAATGAATATTAAGCTCACATCTGTCATCTGCATTCCACAGGTAGCCAAAGCTTTGTGCTTCCCCTCCGTGACACGTGTCCTGATCTTGACTAAGATGATGATATATGAAGTGAGTAGAAAGATGAAGACTATTATGAGAAGCAGCCCATCGTAGAAGACCAGCAATAGTTTAATCAAGTAGGTGTCAGTGCAGGCCAGTTTGACGATTTGTGGGACATCACAGTAGAAATTGTCTAGGACATTAGGCCCACAAAATGGTAACTGGAGGATCAGTTCAATCTGTACAAAAGAGTGAGCAAATCCATCCAGCCATGCCAGTGCCACCAACCCCACACATACACCTTGGTTCATGATAGTCAAGTATCGCAGCGGTTTATAGCGGTTTATAGCACAAAGTGATCGACTGCCATCATCACAAGACAAAACGTCATTGCAGCACCGATGAAATGGAAGAAGAACATCTGCAGGAGGCACTCATTGAATGAGGAGACATTGCATTGAGAGAGGAGACCTGACAGCAGTTTGGGGGCATTGACTGAGGAGTCACTGACATCTAGGAAAGCCAAGCTGGCCAGCAGGAAGTACATTGGATTGTGCAGCTGGTGGTCAGTAATCACGACAACGATGATGGTGAAGTTTCCCACTCAGGTTGTTGTGTAGACTATGAAGAAGACCACGAAGAGAAAATACTGTAGCTTACGATTCTGAGTGAGGCCTACGAGAACAAATTCTGTGACTGTAGTGTTGAAATTCTGCTGTTCCATTTTGTGTCCTTAAAATATAAAAGAAATTAAACTGTAAATTAAACAGAAATACTACTAATAATAATAATTAATAATAATGTTTTTTTATAATATTCCCCTTAAAGTTACTCATATCACATTTATTTTAAAACCCACACCAAAAACCAAGGTGGTTTGAGAATTTTCTTGTATTTCTAAATTAAACAGCACGTTCTCATTTCCATTTCAGGAGAATGCTGATACAGTAGATAATTGTGATTCCACCAATACCGATCGTCAGTCCTGGCCTTCTTGGAATAAGGTGGTTGGCCTGCCCATCAAAGAAGTCCTCTAGTAACCATTGTGTTCATTCATATTCCTGCAGCCCTGGTGCTCTAGACCTCCCTGATTTTCTTTTCATCATTGTGGATTGGGGTCTCCAGTCTGCTTTTCCCTCTTTTCTTTTTTTTATATTTCACATTATCCCATTTTTTCATACTATACAATTGGGGATGAGAAAGTGAAAAAACGTGACAAAACCATAACACTCTCACATGGATGTGTGGGGGTGAATCACTTGATGATTTCCTGTTCTGCTCATTCCCTCTGGGGCACCTGGCATTGGCCACTGTCAAAAGACAGGATACTGGGCTAGATGGACTTTTGATCTGACCCAGTATGGTTGTTGTTATGTTCTTACATTTTACCATTTGAAATGCAATAAGTAAAAATAGTGGTTCCCAATGAAAAGTTTCTTTTTATTTTGACATGATCTAAAGAAAATTGGAGAACATCCTTTCCCAAAAGTGATTTTTCCAATCAAAAATGTTGATTCGAACTAATCCTTCTTTTTGAGAGTGATTTATTTTTTCAGACGAGCATCACCCAGCTCTGAAAATCTCTCATCTAGAGGACAACGCCATGTCACTCCAAGCATGAGCAGCGGGGCACGATGGCTTTGAGGTTAAACCACTGGCTTGGACTATGGGGAGCTGTGTTCAGTTTCTGTTCTACCATAGTCATCCTCTGTGCCCTTGGAGAAATCCCATCACTTTCTGCTCTGGGATTTTCCAAGGGGAATAAGGGTACTAGGGGACCAGTTCTCATTGATCTTTGTAGAGCGTTAGTTTCCTAATTCCTTAGAGTCCTTTGAAAATCACAGCCTAAGTTCTCCTTTTCTACAATAATGCTGCAAGTTCCTGTCTCTTTGCAGGAGTGCCGGAAGGATAAATACTCTAATGACTGTGAGCACTCGGGCACAGTATTGATGATGCCAATCGCTTGGAGGTGATGAAAATTGGTGGATGGATGGGCGTAGCTGTGGTGCTATTCAGAGTTGTCCGAGCTGAGTCACTCCCACCTGCTTCCAGCATGTGAGGGCCTCGTCTGTGCCCAGTCAGGGAAACCCTCCCCAACCACCAACTGCTGGCATTACAAGCTCTCCGCTTGGAACTCCAGCGACCCCACTCTGTCCCAATGCAGGTTAGCAATTTACACAGCCCACTTTGTTTCACTTGAGCGCCCAGTCATCTGTCTTCCAGACACCCGCGCTACACACGGATCTGCTGCCTCTATGGAAAACGTGCACCTCACACAGAGCACTTAGATGTGACTGTAGTAAATCCCCACTGAAGTTTATTAAACAGAGCTTGAGATATTCAAGCGAAAGGAAGTATAAACGTTTGCAAGCATAAGATTATGAGTTAAAGTACAAAACAGAGAACGCAACTAATAGCATATGCTTATTAACAAGTTCCTTTCCTGCCTAATATAGTATTTCTCACCTAATGGTTAGTTCTTGCAGTGCTTCGCCAGTTCAGAAAGTGGGGATCCACCTTTCATGCAAAACCCTCACTGGTAGAGTTTCTCCTCTGTGATGGACAACAAGTCTTTCTTCATCTTTTATACACCTACAAAGGATTGGTTCTTACTCCAGGGGGCATCTTGTTCTGAGACTTTTCTTTTTTTTTTTTTTTTCCTTTATAAATCCTCAAACTCGCGCCTAGTCCTTACCTGGGCTGCTCCATGGATGTCCATTGTTCTCAATGTTCATAGAGTTAGCCCTCAGATCTACCTTACTTCCTGTGATGAAGTTTCACTTCCACAGTTTTGAAACCCAATATCCTACCTGGTATTCTAAAATTACTTCTTGTACAAACATCACAAAATAACCCTGACAGTCAGCCAGTTTTTAGCTTTTGGTGGAGACCACACAAACCCCTCTGTAATGAAATACAATAGACTCTCAATTATTCAGGATTGGGTTAACCAGAAAGTGGATTAACCAGGATGTCAAAAAAAAAGATACACATAACTTGCAGGGCCAACTCTGGCTTTGTTGCTGCCCCAAGCACACACAAACAACCCCACTAGGGCACAGGGCAGCCAGTGAACCAATACCCCCTCCCCTCAATGCAGGGTGGCTGGTAAACCAACCCCCCTCCCCCATATTTCCTATGGATGGTGATTATCCAGGATTTTATTATGGAAGATGTTTCATACCCCTAATCCTTTTTGTTCCCTTTTCCTAACCTTTTCCAATTCCAATATATCTTTTTTGAGCTGGAGCGATCGCATCTGCACGCAGTATTCAAAATGTGGGCATATCATGGATTTAATTAGAAGTAATATATTTTTGGGATTACATTTCCCAATGATTTGATCACAATCTTGAGTAGTTTCAGATCATTATGGTGTTGGGAATCTCACTCTGGTTTTATCTGCTGATACAGACATTGTCCTGGGCTCTTTCTAGTCTTCATTTCCCACCTCCACCTTGCCCCAGGAATAGGTCTGTCAGATCTGAGCAGCATATGGCCCTGCCATGGTAGAAGCAAGGTGTGAAGACTGGTCTACACTTAAAACACAGGTTGACCTCGGTACATTGCTCAGCGCTGTGAAAAACTTTATGTTCTGTGCATTATAGTGAGGTCCACCTAGTCCCCACAGCAACAAAGAGTCCTGTGGCACCTTAAAGACTAACAAAAGTATTGAAGCATAAGCTTTTGTGGGCTAATACCCACTTCGTCAGATGCATGCAGTGGATGTAGATGAAATTAGGTCAACGGAAAAATTCTTCTATCAACCCAACTACCCCCTCTCAGAGAAGTGCATTTGCTACATTGAAGGTAAAACCCCTCCTGTCGATGTAGGAAGCGCTTATACTACAGTGGCACATCTGCAGTGCAATAGTTGTGCTGCTGTAGCTGCAGGCATGTAGACATACCCTGACTGTCACAGAGAGACATGGCAGTAAAGGTTCTGTGTGCTATTCTCCTTCTTTAAGTTATGGAGACTCCCCTGAAAACCCCAGCTAATGGGTTTTTAAGTTCTTTAGATAGAGAGAGAGAGAGAGAGAGAGAGAGAGATAATATATATAAAACAGATCCCTTTATAACTACTAAGTGCATTACCTCTGACCAGATCTCTCTTTCCTTGTCAGCAGAGTCTGGGGGCTGCTCTCCTGCTAATCCAGGCTCCTCTGAAATCTCCAGCTGATATCTGTAAAGCCCTTCAGAGGAGAACTCATTCTATGAATACTAAATATTGTTTACCCAACCAGATCTGCGCTGCACTAACAATGCGTATCCATAGGATCACATTGCACAGTCTATGCACTGGGACTCAGTACCTCACACAGCCAGCCATGCCCGTGATCTCTAAGCCAGCTGCCTCCGAATGGTCGAGGATGGTCTGGGGAAGTCAAATCTCAAAGCTGTTCTTTGCTCGCCTGGCAGGCAGGGGAAGAGGACCTCATTCCAAAGAGGGGACAGTGACACAAAACTTCCCTTTATAATTACTGACTCTTACGTGAGGAGAAACAACTCTAAAATCCCCTTGCATATCACGGGTCATGAGCAAGAAAATTGTCTCTTTGGGAAAATGGGGATACTTCCACTGGAGGACTCGTTAATAAGTTAACGGAGTGTTGCAGTTTGGTTTTGTGTTTATGTTAGTCACTCAAATACAAGAGGCTGTGAAAATTCCCACTGGTGCAGAGCTCTCTGGGGTTAACACAAGGGTCACAGTGCAAGAACTGGACATTTGACTCGCCTCCAAAGGAAATTCCAGGATTCCTGTGTTCCGTTCCTGGCGCTGACATAGAAATCTGATCAAGGGGCTAAAACACAACAGAAGTAATGGGTTTAAGGATTTCATGCCAGTTTTAAATGGGCAATGCTGTCTAACAAGTATTGCAGGAGACAGTTGTATGGCTGGATCCCTCATGGCCCCCATTAACCTATTTTGTCCAAGAGGTCTCCTGAAGAGACTGATAACCTTTTGGTGAGGTCAAAATGAAAGTTCAAAGTTCAAAGTTGGTCTGATTCTGGGCTTAGCAGCCAACATTTCTTGTTTGTTTGTGACTCTCTCTTTCTCTCTCTCTTTGTTGTTATAGGGTTTTGTGACACTTCATGAACTTTCACTCAGCTGAGTTCATTAAGAAGGTAGAGGTGTAGGTCCAATTATCACAATAGTTCCCTCAAACTCTCCTATTGAAACTTTTCCATTTTGGGTAGATAATTAAAGAGTCACCATTGGAGACACCACTGGGATGGCATGAGAAGAAGTTATGTGGGTTTATATCAGTAAGTGAGAACAGGCTCTGATTTTGTAGTCATGATCCTGGGTTATTTACAGGTAGCAAAGTTGGTACTAGACGGAGTCAGATCTCTCTGAAACCAGTCATGTGTTAATATGGAGAGATTGCTCAACCCTTCCCTACTCCCCAAGTACCTTTTCCCACTGCACGCACACCCCTCCACCCTCAAATAGCTTCTCCTATCCCAGAACACACACCCCCTCCCTAGACCCAACCCAGTACACATACACCCTTCCAGCGTTCCCCCAAATACCCCCTCCAAGTACACACACACCCCTCCAGCACCCCCCAAACACTCTCCTCAATACACACACACTCGTCCAGCACCCCTCAAACACACCCTTCAGTACACACACACCCTCCAACAACCCCCAAATACCCTCCTCAGTACACACACACCCCTCCAGCACCCCCCAAACACCCCCCTCAGTACACACACACCACTCCAGCACCTCCCAAATATCCCCTCCCTGTACTCAAACCCCCCTCCAGCACACCCCCAAACACCCCATCTCAGTACACACACACACCTCTACAGCACCCCAGAATACCCCCTCGAGCTTCCCTCCCCCAGCAGTGTCCTCTATTAGGGAACTTGAAATACAGGTAGGGACACCCTAGATACAGTTGAACTTTAAAGGCAGATCCTTCAGTTCCCCTTCCTGGTGTGACCACAATGGGGCCGGGCTCTGGAAGTCTCAATGGGCTCCAATCCCAGCTGTCTCCCCAGAGGTCAGTTCCAGAAGGTTGGGGTGATTCTATTCACAGCCCGGGCAGAGGCAGCGGTGCCCTTTTCTCTCCCTTCATTCCGAAGGCCTGGCCCGGAGCCATGGCACAAGGTTATGTGAGCTGGGTACACGCTGGGAAAAGCCCTGAGTGGGGGGACTCAGGCTGGTGCCGAGAGGGGAGCAGAGCCCGGAGGCCTCCAGCCTGGCTCTCTCCCTCACTCCCCTCTCCACCTACTACCTTGTGTACCCCGCTGCGGCTGGGCTGAATCTCGCCCCGGGGGGCCCAGCCGAGGGACACCCCGTCTCTCTCTCTCTCTCCAGAGCGCTCACCGGGGGTCCCTCTCGCAGTCAGGGGCCTGGCCCCTGACGGAAGGGGGGGCTGGCGGTTGCGGGGAGTCTCGCTTGCTCAAGTGGAGATGGCCCCCGTCCAAGGCAGAGTCGCGCCTGCCGACAGGCCCCACTCCGGCGGGCTCTGTCCCCAGCCCCCTCGTCCCCGGAGCGCAGGGTCTCGCCTCTGCCCACACGGAGGGAGCCCTCATTGCTCATGTATAACGGGGGGGTCGCATTAGCCCCCTGTACAACAGGAGCAAGAGCCTTGTGCCCAGCAAGTATAAATGGGAGTGGTGCCCCCCGGGCTTTGTCTGTGGGTCCAGAAGCCCGGGAGGGCACCGCCCCTCACTCCCAGGCTGGGGTGGCCGCATGGCCGGAGTGAGACTGCTGCCTAGCCCCGTCCCATGGGGCACAGAGAGAGGGGGGCTTGCCACAGCTCCTGCCCTCTCGGGGGTTGACCAGATGTCCTGATTTTAATTGGGGTTTTTCTGATATAGGCTCCTATTACCCCCTAACCCTATGTCCCGGGGGGATGGCTGGGGCACTGAGAGGGATCCAGTCTCACGGGGGAGTGGTGACTCCCCTAAATCCTTTCCCCTCAACTAGGATGAGGAGCTGATCCTACACCGTCAGGGGAGCTCATCAGTTTAGCTCCCCCAGCATGAAGATCATTCCCTGCCGGCACCACGCCACCACCCACCTGAGGGTTGCAGTTTGTGAGGGAGGGAGTAACAGTAAGACAGGGCCCCCTGCTTCCCAAATTACGCCCATGTTAAAAATGAAGGGGGTTAGCCATTTTAAGAATTTTGTAAGCCCCTCAAAGATCATGGGCATAGCCAGATACCGCGCGCTGCTCATGTATCTATTTCCATTTCTAATATCACTTCATTCACCTTTACATTAATATAATAAAGGGGGTGAGACCTGGCTGTTCATTTTTCCACCCACCTCGCAACCTCCCTCCAAATTTCTATACTCCCAACCCAGTCCCCGAGAAGATCTGCAATAAGGACAAATGCAAAGTACTACACTTAGAAAGGAACAGGGTGGGATTAACTTTTTGGGGGCCCGGCGCCAAACATATTTGTGGGCCCTCTCTGAGGAATGAAGAGGGCAGAGCAACAGCACAGGGTGGCACGTGGAGGGGATTGTGGTGGTGTGTAAGGGGGTGCAGGAGTCAGGACAGGGCTGCAGGTGTGTGAGGGGTGCTGGGGGGGTGTAGGCTGGAGTCATGGGGGTACTTCCAGCCCCCTTCCCTGAGCGACTCACGGCAGGAGTCTAGAGGGAGGGGTTATTCCCTGATTCCACTCCCTTCCCCAGGGCCCTGCCCCTGCCTCTTCTCCCCCTCCTCTCCCAAGTGGGGGAGCACGCTGCAGCTCCACTCCTCTCCTTTCCTTGCACCAACAAACAGCTGTTCGGTGGCAGGGAGTGGGGAGGGGCAGGAACGTGGCACATTGGGGGAAGAGGCAGGTGGGGAGGAGCTTGGTTTCCAGCAGAGCCTGCTCTGCTGCAGCAGGAGCCCCAGGAGCCAGCAGCACCAAGCTTCTGCCCCTGCAGGAGAGAGCGGGGGTGGGGGGTGGGGGTGTGGAGAAGAGCACGCCAGGGTCCCTTTGGAGCATGAACCTGGTAAATCTGGTACTGGAAAGGAACAATCAGTTGCTCACATACAAAATGGGAAATGACTGCCTAGAAAGGAGTAATGCGGAAAAGGGTCTGGGGGTCGTAGTGCTAAATTTTGAGTCAACAGTGTTACACTGTTGTAAAGAAAGTGAAGATCATTCTGCAGGAATTCTGCATTCTCCTGTATTAGCAGGAGTGTTGTACGCAAGACACAAGAAGTAATTTTTCTGCTTTACTCCACTCTGATATGGCCTCAGCTGAAGTACTGTGTCCAGCTCTGGGTGCCATATTTCAGGAAGGATGTGGACAAATTGGTGAGAATCCAGAAAAGAGCAACAAAAATGATTAAAGGTCTAGAAAATATGACCTAAGGGCTGGTCTTCACTAGCGCGGTGGATCGACTGTAGCTACACAATTTCAGCTACGTTAATAACGTAGCTGAAATCGGAGTATCTACAGCCAACTTACCTGCCGTCCTCACGGCGGCAGCGGTCGGCGGCATGCTCCCCCGTCTACTCCAGCTTGTGCCTTTTGGCGAGCTGGAGTTACGGAGTCGACGGGGGCTCCACTGGCGATCGATTTATCGCGTCTTGACGAGATGCAATAAATTGATCGCCATAAGATCGATCTCTAGTGAAGACAAGCCCTAAGAGAGGAAGATTGAAAGAACAGGCTTTGTTTAGTCTGGAAAAGAGAAGACCAAGGGTGGAGACATGGTAACAGTTTTCAAGTATGTAAAATGTTGTTACAAGGAGTAGGGTGGTTAAGCACTGAAATAAATTACCTAGGAAGGTTGTGGAATCTCCATCACTGGAGATTTTTAAGAGCAGGTTAGACAAACACCTGTCAAGAATGATCTATATAATACTTGTCCTGCCATGAAAATTCAGGGGATTGGACTAGATGACCTCCCAAGGTCCCTTCCAGTCCTATGATTCTATTCTATTTCTCTTGAACTAATCAACAGTGAAACAGCTAATGGTATGTGTGCACAGATGGGCCAAATGACCAAAATGGGATTTGAAAATGGCAATGTTCAAATAAAGCTTTAAGGCTGGGATTTTCAGAAGACCCTCGGGGAGTTAGGCGTCCAACTTCCATTGGCCATCATGCAAGGTTAGTTGGGCGCCTTTACTGCCTTACATTCCTTTTAAACCCCAATCTGAGTGCCTATGATTAGGTAAGCAACTTTACAAAGCTGGCCCAAATATTATCATTAGGCTTCAGAGTCAAGAAGTGAGAGATTCATCACTATCTTCCATGGACATCGTGGGTCAAATTTATCCCTGGCATAAATACATTGATTTAAATGAGGTTAGAGCAAATATTTCTCTCTGGAGATTCCAAATGACTGCTACAAATTTTAGATGTTCGATTCCAACTAAAACTCAGTGGAATTCAGACACCAGACTTCCTTAAATCTTAAACACAGATTTTTCACACAAAAGCTTTTACCAGGGTCATATATGGTGAATTTATTTCCCACCCACAAGGCTTAGACACATTTCTTTCTGTAAAATTGTCAAGGCCAGAGAAGTGTGAGTGATCACTCCAGAAAGATACACTCTGGCTTTGGATGTAAACTGGCATAGAAATGTACATCAACAATGAACACCCGTTTCCAGATACAATCTACATCAAGGCTGTATACTACAGTTAAATGTACTTCACCAAAGAACAAGATGCTGATTTTTTTTCCCATCTAAAGCAGCAGCATCCTTGAAAACACACCAGAAGCTCTGGGGATATCTTCTCAAGAGCCCTTTTTAAAGTACATATACTTAAGTTCTCCTTCAGGTTCCCCATTGTTAATAATAAGGGGCCAACACCATTTATTTATTTGACCTAGCAGGTGAGATATATTTCACATATTTCTATAGCTATTATAATGGAGCTAATTGTTCAATCTTTTGTGCATGTTTGAATCTATCTATCTATCTATCTATCTATCTATCTATGTACTGTTATATTTCTATTTCACCATTTCTGTATGTGTGTTCCTTTCTGTCTCTTTCTCTTTCTATCTGTGCGACCATTTGTATCTCTGTTGGAATATTCATAACTTTCAAGTGTTGTGGAAATCAGAATCTGTAGACTTTTAAAAAAACTACCATGCCTTTCACAGGCACATTGATTTCATTCATGCAACCATCAGATAATGTAATCTTTCTGCTTTTGCTATGCTGAAAATTAATGGATCCCAGTATCAAATGGACTCAGGAATTTTGAAGTATAAAGTGTGAAATATAAAGGCTATAATGATTCTAAATTGTATTAATTAAAATAAGTTATTGTTATCTATCTATCAATCACCAAATTATTATCTCTCCATCTATGTTTGTGTCTCTTTCTTTATCTATCAATGTAAGTCTTTGCCGATCCATTGCCACTTTGAGTAATGAAGGGTAGAATTATTCTGTATTTTATTAATTTTAATAGCAACCTATCCATTTATTGATCTTTCTATCTGTCTATGATGTCCCTTCTGTTTCTCTCTGTTTCTGTACCTCTATAATTATACTCAGTACTTACAGTGAGGTTGTGGAGGACCGAACTTGGCCCTTTATTCCATAATGTTACCATGTTTCTGAAGTGCACTGAAGTCTCTCCCATACAAAATGTGTGTTAAAATATTAAACATTCTTTCTGAATGGGTAGCTGAGTTGGAAAAAAAGACAAAAGGTTACTTTGCATGAAATCTGGAAATGTGTAGCCACTAAGTAAATGAAAACTAGACCATTTCTATATGTTCTTCCAGTTTGAGTAAATGATCTCACATTACTGTGCCTCTGACTGCAATATTAAACTTTCACTCCACAAGGACTAACATCCTTTATTTATCACTTGGATAGGTACTTCACGGTCCATAGAGGGACAAACTGCTTCCAATATCCTGGCTTTAGACTTGGCTAAGGGAAAGACTGGTATCCATGACAGCAAAGATGAAGAGTCAGGAACTCACCTATCCTCTCCTTCAGGTACTCAGAAGGGTGTAATTCTGCAACAGAAAAGCTTCAAAAACAGACTCCAATGAGAAACTGCTGAACTGGAATTAATTTGCAAACTGGATACCATTAACTTGGGCTTGATAGAGACTCGGAGTGGTTGGGTCATTGCACAAATTGAATCTATTTCCCTATTTTAAGTGTCCTCACACCTTCTTGTCAACTGTCTGAAATGGGCCATCCTGATTATCACTACAAAAGGTTTTTTTTCTCCTGCTGATAATAGCTCATCATAATTAATTAGCCTCTTAGAATTGGTATGGCAACTTCTGCCTTTTCATGTTCTTTGTGCATATATATATCGTCATACGGTATGTTCCATTCTATGCATCTAATCAAGTGGGCTGTAGCCCACGAAAGCTTATGCTCAAATAAATTTGTTAGTCTCTAAGGTGCCACAAGTACTCATCGTTCTTTTTGCAGATACAGACTAACATGGCTGCTACTCTAAAATCAAAAGGGTGTGTCATCGGCCTATAGAGAAGGATTCCGGAGCTCTGTTCCAAGCTGCAAAACAGGAGTGGGTTCTAGGGTTTAGAGTTCATGGGGCTCCCAGGTAAAGCTGGGTGACTTTTTTGGACAAAGAATTTATTTGTTGAGAAAGGAAGTTTCAGTCGACCTGAAAATATTCACAAATTGCCACGAACGGTCAAATAGTTTCAGCCAAAAAATTATTTTTCAGGCTAGATTCAAAGAGATCTAGGCACCATTCTCAAAACAGTCAGAGGAGGAGGACAACCTATTATGATTTTTAGCTTCCTTGTCCAGTCACTGGCTGGAACATATCAGTGTGAACTTCTCTTCTAAAGCAGGGATTTGAATCACAATCATCCTGCCTTTTTCTAGTTAAGCACCCAAACCACAGGGCTATAGGCCAGGCTGGGTGGACACTTTTCTCATTCTCTTCTTTTGAAGCTATTCCATTTTGTGTCACTGAATAAATATTAATTGGAGCAGCCCCTTGAACTTGGGTATCTCACTTACCCAGTTTTTGATTTGTCAGAGCTACTAGGGTACACATATTCAGCCAGCTCTTCTCCTGGGTTCTTTGCCCAGCTAGGACTCTGGGGTGGGAGGTGGGAAGTATGATCTATTGGTTAGACAAGAAGAGGGTGGGCATCAGCACTCTAAATTTCTATTTCCAATTTTGTGAGGGGATTGGGCTCTAGTGGGTTAGAGCTGGGATGCTGGAGACAAGTCTGCTGCATCCCGTTCCAGGTTCAGGCAGGGAGTGTGGTTCAATGGTTAGAGCTGTGCATACTAGGAGTGAGGTGCAACTTTGAAATAGAGTGTGCCCTGGCAATGAGACACCCTGGGCCTGTTTTGAGCTCCAGAAGGGAAGAAGTTTCTGGAGGTTAATGAAGGTCAGAGAGTCGGAGATCCTAGATTCTATCCCACCTCTGGGAGAGGAGTTAAGTGGTTAGAGTGTGGGGAATGGAAGTCAGGACGACTGGGTTCTCCACCTAGCTGTGAAGATAAATGGGATCTATTAGTTGGACAGAGGGGTAGGAGGGAGAGAGAAACTCCAGATTCATCCACTGACCAAAGTGAAACCTCTGACATGTTGCATCCTTATTCGTTCTTCTTGTTTATCGTCCATGCTCTTCTCCCCTGCAGTTAAGTGAAGAAGTGGCCATGGAGAATCAAACCACACCAACTGAATTTATCCTCTCAGGATTTCCCAAATTCTGGGGCTTGCGTTTCCTCCTCCTGGGCATTATCTTCGTCATCTACATCTTCACCCTACTGGGGAACATTCTCATCCTCCTCCTTTCCTTGATGGAGCCATGTCTCCGAACCCCCATGTACCTCTTCCTGGGGAACCTCTCCCTCCTAGACATCTGCCAGACCACCACCACTGTTCCCCAGATGCTGTGGCACCTTTTTTCAGGCAAGAGCAGCATTTCCTATGCAAGCTGCATGGCACAGCTCTACTTCTTCCTCTTATTTGTGGGGGCAGAGGGCATTCTCCTGGCAACCATGGCATATGACTGCTATGTGGCCATATGCAATGCACTGCGCTACACAGTGCTCATGAGTAGCAAGCTTTGTTCCACACTAGTGGCTTCCTCTTGGCTCACTGGATCTCTCAATGCAGCTGTTCACACCATCCTCACAATCCGCCTGTCCTTCTGCGGTGTCAACAGACTCAGCTACTTCTACTGTGACATCCCACCCCTGCTGGCTCTGTCATGCAGAGACGTCTCCCTCAATGCCATCATGACAGTGGTCTCCAGTCTCTTCTTGGGCTGGGGTCCTTCCTTGTGCATCATCCTTTCATACGTGCACATTGCGTTCAGCATAATGAAGATGCAATCGTCCCAGGGGAGGAGAAAGGTCTTCTCTACCTGTTCATCCCACCTCATGGTAGTCCTGCTCTACTACGGCAGCTGCATCTTCACCTACATCAGACCCATCTCCAGCTACTCTCTTGACAAGGACAGGCTGATCTCCCTGCTATACAGCCTCGTCACCCCTATGTTAAATCCAATCATCTACACCCTGAGGAACAAGGATGTGAAGGGGGCTATGAAAAAGATCTTTGGCAGGAAAATGTTTTTCTAAGGGAGTCAAGATCACTGGCATCTACCCCCAATGCTGGGAAGGGAGTGGGATGTAGTGAATTAGAACATATGGGAGCTGATAGTCAAGACTCAGTCCAGGTTCCAGCTCCTTCCTGAGTAGAGAGTAGTGTCTAGAGTGTTAGAGACTAGGTACACTGGGACAAGACTCCTGAGATCTGTTCCTAGCTTGATGAGGGGAGTGAGGTCTAGTGATTGAAGTAGGGGCTGTTGGGAGTTAAGACTTCTAGGTTATATTCAATGACTCTTGAAGGGGAATGAGCTAAAGGGTAAAGATAGGGGCGACAGGAGTCAGGCTTTTGGAATTCTAGTAGGGTCTAGTGATTAGAGCAGAGGACTAGTAGTCCAAGGAATGATGAGTTCTATTCATAGTTCTACAAGTAATTGTATGACATTTGATTGTGTGACATTAGGAAAATATGCCTTATTTTCCCCATACAGAAACTAGAGCTAATGATACTTACACACTGCTATAAAGAGCTTTGATATCTGCAGATGAAAGCTTTTATATCGTTGGAAAGAATTATTATTAAATACAGACGTCAATCACTAGGCAAGTTTGAGAGGGACCTCAAAGCATACACCATTACAGTTAAATTAAATATTAATTATATAACCTTAATGGCAGGCAGTGTGTGGCCTTGAACATATACATTGGCCATGACAGTGAAATCTGCTTGGCAAAAGTGAAGATCTGAAGAAGAGCTCTATATAAGCTTGAAAGCTTGTCTCTCTCTCACCAAGAGAAGCTAGTCTGATAAAAAATATTACCTCAGCAAACATGTCTCTTTAAATGGGTTTCTGCCAGGCAAAGCATGTATGTTCACCTACCTGCCTTGGGTCACATATAATTAAACGTTGTAAACTAACACAACTGGAGCCCTGTTTGCATACGTAACCACCTTTAAGTCATGAAGATAAGAAGTCATCACCCCAGGGAATACACCCTGTTTTGGGGGATATAAGGAAAAGGCAGAAGGACACATCTTTATCTTGCACCTGAGGAAGTATTTGGCCAGTGCAATTACATTCATTACAATGGGATCCCAACCTTTCCTGGTTGGAAGCACTGTACGGGACATTTAGATGAGATAAGACTGCTAACAGATGGTTAGCCAGATAAAGCTAAGTTTAAGTCTCTAAAAAAGTACATATGGACTTTGTTTTATATGCTACTTCCTGTTTCCATTATTATCCTTGCTCTCTGTCTCTTACATCTCACCCTTTGATAAGAACACAAGAATGGTCATACTGGGTCAGATCAAAGGTCCATCTAGCCCAGTATCTTGTCTTCTGACAGCGCCCCAAAAGCGATGAACGGAACAGGTAATCATCAAGTAATCCATCCCCTGTTGCCCATTCCCAACTTCTGGCAAACAGCGACTAGGGACAGCTAATAAACATATGGTTGTTTCCACTGCCAATATATCTGAGTGCTGTGATGTGATACAGGAGCTGAGAGTTCCATGAAACCAGTGGGTGTATGCACTATCCATGTGGAGATAGCTGATCTGGTATTTCTGTACAAGCACTGGCTATCACAGGGAAATATATCAAAAGGACTCTATGACTGGAGCGCAGTTGTTTTTAAACTGCAACACAAAGTGAGGGATAGCCACACCAAACAGAGGCCATCCTAAGAAGCCCTGGGCATGAGTTCAGGTACCGGACAGTGACCTTGCAAGCAGGTATTTTGCTTTCTGTCAGAGTCTGACTTTTGATCATAACCTGATTTATGCTAATTTTGCTTTTGTGTCACAGAGCCTGTCTTTTGCTGACTTGTAGTTCAGACCTCAGGTCTTCAACCAGGCCCAATGCTTCAGGTTCTTTCTTTCTACTACAATCCTCACTTCCATCCAATGTGAGCTAGACTGAGAGATCTCCTGATAATACACTGCGGCTAAGATTCTCAAAGAGAGTTAGCTGTGCAATGCAATATCATGCCTGAATATCTTTAGGCTACTTTGAAAACCCCTTTGTGTTTGATTATCCACAGCAGTAGAAGATGAGAGACAGGAAGTGAAGCATGTAAATGATTCTTTCCCCTGAGGAGAGATAAAGGCTCCAGACTGTTCTTTTGGGATCAGAAAACCTAAAATTCAGGAGTAGCAAATGTGACCAGTGATTCTGGGATCATGAGCTGTTGAGTGTCCAGCTGAAGACACCCTAAAGCAGGGATTTTCCTACATCCTCCCTTCCCGAATTTTCCCAACACCCTGACCCCCCTGCCCAGTTTTGCCAGTGTTGGCAATTTAGTGATTGTTTGGAAATTTGAATTGAAATTGAAACATTAATACACACTTTAAAAGCATATAAATTGTATGATAAAATAGTGTATCTTAAAAAGTATAATAGATTTGAAAAATGTGAACACAGACTAGCTTCCTTACACAGCTTTTGTTTTTTGTGACTGTCAGTGCATTCATTTTGGTGACGTTGGCCAACCTAATAATTTCAAATTATGCTATGTAAGCAAAGTCTAAATGAGCTCTCCCTGACAGCTAGTGATGAGCTGGGTGTAGGGGGGGAAAAGCTTCAAGACCAGGTGGTATTTACATTCACACCTAATCTACCAAGGTATCCAGCAAATGGAACTGTGTTGCCCAAGTGATAGATTTGGACTGGGGTTGGATTACAAATCACTTAAATGCATGGGGTTTTGGGGGGTAATGAAATATTGTTGTTTTTAACTGTATGAGTAAAGGGCAGTAGAACTGTCCTTAGCCTGTGCTGATTGAGGGTATCGAGAGAGAGGGTGGGGATAGGTGTTTAGCTTGATGGTCTGCCTGAGTCACAATTACTATTTGACCTGCCCCTCTC
The DNA here is from genome assembly GCA_007922305.1 of Dermatemys mawii. Taxonomy (NCBI): domain Eukaryota; kingdom Metazoa; phylum Chordata; order Testudines; family Dermatemydidae; genus Dermatemys; species Dermatemys mawii. The sequence goes on along the minus strand of ML677535.1, from coordinate 334,344 downwards.
CACTGTTTAAAGACAGAGCTGATTAGGCTTCATAGATATAAGAAGTCTCTTGGATTGTTAAGAGACCACTACAGCTGAAATCTCTGATACTCAAGTCTAAGTATTTAGATCTGATGTGGGACAGTGTTTCTGTGGAGGAGATGACCCAGTCTGCACTAGCACCAAGGTTCCCTCCCTGAGAGCTGAAATCACTGAGATTCAGGTGGAACTGCGAGAGACCGACTCACACAGGTCACAGTGGCAGGTGGCAGCAGAAGGTGATAGTACAGGGCCATTTTCGCAGAGCAACAGAGTGAAAGGTGGCATGACAAACAGCAGCCAGAGCATTGGACTATGTGTTAGTGACTTTTCCCCAGAAGCTAGATTTGTGACTGGAAAACTTATATAAATATATGTTTCCTAATGGGCCAAGATTTTTAAAATGCATTATTTGCCAAGATCATTATCTCACATCATTGCCATCTCAAGAGATCATTATCTTGGGGAGTTTCTGTACTAAACTTTAGTATTATTATAATTATGTTTTATGTAAGAATTGCTATATTGGATCAGATCAATGGTCCATCTATCCCAGTATCCTGCCTTCCGACAGTGTCTGTTCCAGGTGCTTCAGAGAGAATGAACAGAACAGGGAATCATCGTTTGAGCCTTCCCATGTTGTCCACTCCCAGCCTCTGGCAAACCGAGGCTAGGGACACTCAGATCATGATGTTGCATCCCTGCCCATCCTGGCTAATAGCTATTGATGGACCTATCCTCCATGAATTTATCTAGTTCTTTTTTGAACCCTGTTATAATTTTGGTCTTCACAACATCCCTGGCAAAAAGTTCCACAGATGACTGTGCATTGTGTGAAGAAATACTTCCTTTTGTCTGTTTTAAACTTACTGCCTATTAATTTCATTGGGTGACCTCTTGTTCTTGTGTTAAGTGCAAGGATAAATAACACTTCTTTATTCATTTTATCCACACCAATCAAGAGGTTATAAGACTCTATCATATCCACTCTTAGTCATCTCTTTTCCAGGCTGAAAAGGCCCAGTCTTTTCAATCTCTCCTCATATGGAACCTGTTACATACCCCTAATCATTTTTGTTGCCCTTCTCTATACCTTTCCAATTCCAATATATCTTTTTTGAGATGGTGTAACCAGAACTACATGCAGTATTTAAGATGTGGGCATGTCATGGATTTATGTAGTAAAACTGAAGGAGCTTTGTTTGCCAGACTGACCAGCTAAGCCAATACTGACAAACTATATGAAAAGGTTGCAAATCACCATGCCTCTGGAGTGCATAAACATGCAGAAAGCCTTATAAACCAGTGACTGTCAAAGCCAATTTTAGAAGAACTTAATGAGACTGTTAAGAATGTTGGAAACACAACTCAGTTTATGTGAACCATCATAGCTATTGTATCATACTTTCTATTTAAGCAAGACATACCACACACTACAAACTAGAGGCCTATGTTAAGTGCATTGTCACTTGTTAATCTTGAAGTTGGTCACTGGTTCTGAATAAGACTGGCAAATGCTCACTATCTTTCTGCAAAAAGCTCAGCTGGCTCTCTTGAAACATATGATGCAACAGTGAAAGATTCAGGAGTTGAAAAAGTGAAGAATTTTCTCACCATATTCAAAATATGTGCATACATAGCCAACGAATGCACCAATGCATATAGGCATCAAGTATTAAGTCACTGTGTAAGTTATCTTGATGTTTGTGGTAGGCCAGTAGATGCTTTCTAGATGTTCAGGTTCTAGAAGACACATCAGCTGCATCTGTGACATCTCAGAAGAGTTAAATACTTGTAAATTGAACCCCGAACAGATGGCTGCTTGTGCATTTGATGGAGCTACAATTGTTAGCTAGTCTGACATTCCGCACATTGCAGGCTACAGAACCTAACCCACCCACTCCCAAGCTCCAGGCTTGCTACGGAAGTAGTCTAGGTTTGTCTCATCATGACCTATTTCCCAGGGCATAGAAGCATTTTCTTGATGGCCATCTTGACATCTTTATTCCTTAGGGTGTAGACTATAGGATTGAGAGTTGGAGTCACCAGGGTGTACAAGGTGGCTATAATCTTGTCCCTGTCAAAAGAGTAGCTGGAGGCTGGCCGAATGTAAGTATAGATGACAGTGGAGTAATAAAGAGACACCACAATGAGGTGGGAGGAGCAGGTGGAGAAGGCTTTTCTCTTCCCTTCAGCCGTTTTGATCCTCAGGATGGCCCTGACGATAAAGCAATAAGAGACACATGTCAACAGGAAGTCCCCCATAGCTAGGAAAATGTCCGCTGTGAAGACCATGACCTCGTTTAAATGCACTGAGGTGCAGGAGAGAGCCAGCAGTGATGGGATTTCACAGAAAAAGTGGTTGATAACGTTGGGCCCGCAGAAGCTCAGCCGCAGCACGAGGCCAGTGTGCACCCACGAGTTGACCACAGCAATGACTATCACTAGGGCAGACAGGCCCAAACATACGGTCTTGTTCATCATGATGCTGTAACGCAAAGGGTGGCAAATGGCCACATAGCGATCATAAGCCATGATGGTGAAGAGCACCATCTCAGCCCCCAAAGACCATGTGAAGAAGTAGAGCTGGGCCATGCACCCAGGGTAAGAGATAGATTTACTGACAACCACTAGATTCCCCAGCATTTTGGGGATGATGGTGGAGGTGCAGATGATGTCCACCACAGCCAAGTGGAAAAGGAAAAAGTACATGGGCCTGTGGAGCTTGGAACTGGAGAGGATGACAGCAATGATGACTAAATTGCCCAGCAGGGCGAGGATGTAGATGGAGAGGAATAGGATGAAGAGTGGGACCTGGAGTAGAGGTTTACTGGAGAGTCCCAGCATGATGAATGTGGTCACAATGCTTTGGTTCTTCATTCCTGGAGCTTCGGAGATTGTTGAGGATGAAGGCACTATCTTCTGAAACTTCTCTAGGACTTGCACAGGACAATTCGGGCTGAGATATTCAATGCTTTCAATCTAAATCCCTAGATACAGAGATGGTTGGAAAAGAGAATTTCTGTGCCAGGGGAAATACTAATATTTTGACATTTCTTTTCATCCTGAATTGGGATGAAAAATTGAAATATCAGTTTTTTTAATTTACTTTGTGAAAAGTTTCTAAAATTGTCCATTTTAACCTCTCTGTATTTGTGCCTAAAAAAGCTATTGACGTATCAAACTTTATTGTGAACCAAATTTTTTTTCTCAAAGGATATTATGATGAAACACTAACTAATTTTTTTGTTTATAAATCAACATGTTGATTCAAAATTTTGATATTGAATCAACATTCCAAAACAAAAGTTTAATATTGTTTCAAAATTTTGATTCTAAATTAAATTTCATATTCCATGGAAAATTTCTTGAAAATCCAATCAAAATTTACAATTTTAATTAGGGCTATCAATTAATCACAGTTAAATCATGTGATTAACTCAAAAACAAATCGATTAATTGCAGTTTTAGTTGCACGGTTAAACAATAATAGAATACAAATTTAAATTTAATATATTTTTTATATTTTACTACATTTTCAGATATACTGATTTCAATTACAACACAGAATACAAAGTATACAGTGCTCACTTTATATTATTTTATTACAAATATTTGCATTATAAAAAAGAAGCAAAAGAAGTAGTATTTTTCAATTCACCTCATACAAGTATTGTAGTGCAATCTCTTTATCATGAAAGTGCATCTTACAAACACAGATTTTTTGTTATATAACTGAAGTCAAAAACAAAACAATGTAAAACTTTAGTGCCTACAAGTCCATTCAGCCCTACTTCTTGTTCAGCCAATTGTGAAGACAAACAAGTTTGTTCACATTTACAGGAGATAATGCAGCCTGTTTCTTATTTACAATGTCACCTGAAAGTGAGAACATGCATTCTCATGGCACTTTTATGGCTGGCATTGCATTCATATGTCCCTTCATGATTTGTCTACCGTTCCAGAGGACATGTTTCCATCCTGATGACACTTGTTTAAAAAAAATAATGCATTAATACATTTTGTGACTGAACTCCTTGAGGGAGCTCCATGGTTTTACCTGCAGTCTGCCACATATTTTTTGTTATATCAATCTCGGATTATGATCCAGCATATGTTGTTTGATTTCAGAACACTTTCATTGCTGATTTAACAAAACTCAAATAAGGTACCAATGCGAGATTTCTAAAGATAGCTACAGCATTCAACCCAAGGTTTAAGAATCTGAAACGTCTTCAAAATCTTAGAGGAACGAGGTATGGAGCATGCTGTCAGAACATGTGACACTCCAATTCGGAAACTACAGAACCTAAACCACCAAAAAATAAAATCAATCTTCTGCTAATGGTATCTGACTCAGATGATTAAATTGAGTGTTCATCAGTCCACACTGCTTTGTATTATTATCAAGCAGAACCTGTCATCAGCAATATATATAATGACATATTTTTTGTTCTGCAGGTTTTGGGGAAAAAAACCCAAAATTTTTAAATTTTTTTGTAAAGAAAAATAAATGATTAAATTTTGGGGGGATTGGGGTTGTTTTTCCTCCATCCTTCCCCATTTTCCATAGAAAAATTGGGGATCAAAAATTGTTCTCTTTGTCAAATCAAAACAAAAGCAAAAGATCCCCCCAACATTTGCTTTTTCCACATAAAATGTGTCAAAGTCCAGCACCTCAATTGGTGGTCAGTGGGAGCCAAGCTCTTGATTTTTCCAGTGAGCTCCAGTTACCATCTGTACTAACACGATGGCTTCTTCAACTGCTACGTGTAACAGATTCATCTCCTGGAGGCCAGCCACTGTAAGAGAACTCATAACACACAATGAACAGCAGGATGCATAATCCCTTAAAGGGGTTTTAAAGTGTGGTTCTGTTCTGGAAAATGATTTGTTAATAGTGCCAGGCATTATATAAAAAGCTAAGGGACGGATCTCAAATTCATATAAATTAGAATATCTCCACTGGAATAATTGAAGCTACTCTATTTTACACAATGTGAGGATCTCAGGCAAAAAATTTTCAACCATAGCAAATCAAATGGGATATTTTCCACACCTGTCCTTCAACAATCTAAAGGTTACTGCTGTTCGTATCTCCCTCTTCATACATACATCATACATGGGGCACATGTAATATGTTTTAGCAGAATTCTTCATTCTAAGTACATAGAATATCTGTGGAAACTATAATATCTCTAAAACTGGAATCAGTATTGTGTGTGTGTTGATTTTACCATGTGAACTATGTGCAATTAAGGCAATTTGATTTCATTTCAGATTTCAGACATTTGAAGCTTCATGAATTCAATGTTATATCTATCTATCTATCTATCTATCTATCTATCTATCTATCTATCTACATTGAAACTCACCAACAGGGAAAATATGATTTTCAAAGATAAAGCAGAAATGTTCTTCTACATAGCTATCTGGTTGTCTGAGTACTTGGCAAAGCAGAGGTCCCCGATCTCAGTCAACTTCTGAGTGGAATCAAAATAAGAAAAAGAAGACAGTGTGAATTAATATAGTGCTATATAATGGGGCAAAATGTGTTCTAATGGAACGTAATAGCAAAATTTGAGTAGCACATTTGGCTCAATTCCTTGCTTATCAACAGATTAAGTCACTAAGACATTTGGCAATCATGTAAATTCTCACATACCAGTTCTGGTTGCTGCTCCTCTTCTCCAGTGTCAAGTGTGTTGTTAAAGGAAGATTCTATGTAGTAATCCTGTGTAATTATTGATTAGTTTAATATAATAATAATAATTAATAATAATTAATAATTAATAACAATAGGAGTAATTCCAGGTTTAGCACAGTCCGCACATCTCTAATGCATTCCTTTTCCCAATCATTGTTCATCTACAGAGCGCATAAGAGTGGTTAAGCTAAGATGAGTTTCCAGACTAATATATAGATCACCATAGGGATATGTTTCCCATAATAACCCGAATGCAGGCCCTTTAGGAAAAACAGATACATACGTAAATAAATGTCTGTTTTGATTGGGTGATGGTAAAAAGATGATCCAATGTTTTTTAAATGATCAGCATGTATTTTGATTGGTGATATCATTCTTGAAAATTATATTTGTTAATAATCATTAGCCTTTAGAGAGGGCTTTTTATCCATAGACCTCCTACAGCATTGTTAAGGCGCTCCAGAGGGATTTGGGGGTTTTTTGCTTGGAGCAGCAAAAATGCTGGAGCCAGCCCTGAGTGGCTACTGAATGTGTTGTCCCTTTAAAGAGACAATAGTCTGCAGCTTGTTGGCATAACTGGGGATACCATGCTGAACTGGTTTATAGGAAAAGTAAAACACATGTATTTAACCAATGGACATTGGATTAAGAGATACCAAAGATGAGGAATAAAGATCGAAAGGGTTACAAGCAAAACTATGCTTCTAAAGGCTAACATGCGAATTAACAATTTAGACTTCCTTGTTCAAAGAAGTGTTCCTTTTCAAGTCACTTTTCCAGCATGGCTGACTAGACTCTTTGGCCTGGACTTTCACAGATCTCAAAGTGCTTGTTTCCTTTGTTCCTCCAGCTGGAGGATGACTAAGTAGTTTTTTCCTTTCTACTTACATCTTTCCAAGGTTCATTGACCCCACCTCAAGAGGCGGGAAGGCTTCCTGGGCCTACAATTGCCATTGCTTGTTGAGACTGCTAAGTAGTTGCCTTTCCCCACTCACTTTCTTGATGGCTTTGTTTACCTTCCATATAAACACGCTCCTCTTTGTCTTTGGTCGCAGCTTGCTTGATTGACATTGCACACAGGTACACAGCTGCCTGCCCTCCAGTTTGGGAAAAGCCTGTCCTTCTCCCTTTGTCTGGTCACAGACTTTAAAACATAACATCAGTGAGTAGCCATAGTTCCTCACATTCTGTTCACACAGACATTTCACAAGGCTGTTAACCACCAGTGTGTCATTAGCCTTCCAGCGACATATTACATGACACCTCTTCAGTACAGATTATGAGGACAATGTGGTAGGTGCAGTGAGTTTGTCAGGTCTGACAGGAGTGACTGCTTTAGGACAATGAGCCACCAAGGGGTCTCTTGGTCACTCCAGCAAGGTAGGTGGCTCCCTGCCTAAGCTAATTAATGGGAGATGCCAAGGAGATGGGTGTGTCATAAACCCTCATCCCCTCCCAGAAGAGAGAAGAACAGCTTCTTCATACAACTTTTAGCCCAGTGGTTAGGATGGTCACTTGGGGTATGGGAGACACCTGACTAAAGGTGTACTTGAACAGTCAGCTGAGTGCCCCAACCTCTCATCTGAGTGCTTCAACCTCTGGGCTAGAGGAGATCCTGCTGTCAAAGCCCATCTGTTACTCCACTTTGAATTCAATAATTAAAGAGTCACTGGGCCACAGTGTAGATGAAGCATCAGCATAAGAATGATTCTATAGCTTAGTGGTTAGTGCCTGGACCTGGCATACGGGAGACCCACGATCCCATCCTCACAGTCCAATCAATCTTTAATTGCTTATCCACAGTGGAACGGCTTCAACAGCTGATCCTGAGAGACCTGCCCCACTGCAGAATATCCCCTAAACCATTGGCTAGTGTATTCAGTGAAGAGATGGCAGATCCTACTTCAAATCTGATCTCTCCCTGCGGCGAAGAGGGGTCTTGAGATAGAAGTCTTCCGAATCCTATGTGAATGCCCTAACCATGGGGCCGGAAGTTATGCAGGGCCTCTCCCTCCCCCACCATTTTGGGTGAGCCTACGTGCACGGGCCAATCAGTAAGCGGCCTCTGAGCACACTTACCAGACTGGGCCCTGCCGGTGAATTAGGCAGGAGAACACCTTCTGCATGGCTCTGGGGCTTAGGCAACTCAACACTGAGAATGGAGCAGCTGTGTGCATGGTCAGATGCAGCAATAAGGGTTCTGGGGAAATTTTACTGCCAAAACTTGGGTTCCAAGGAAACTTAGGTGCCCATAGTGTTTGGAAGCAACTCAGCAGGGGTTTTGTGAATCCCAAGGGCCCTGATTCTGGGATTTAGGTGCCTAAAGTGGCAACTAGGCACCTACGTCCGCTTGTAAATTTAGTCCCCATATGCTTTTGAAAATCCTACTAGATGCTTAAATACCTTCAATATATGAAATTAAGTGCCTAATTCATGTTTCAAAATCTGGCCCCATGTGTAGGCACTTCTGAAAACCCTAATAGAAATGGTCCAGCCACTCGTGCAATTACTCTTAATTTAGACAAAACCTTTCTTGAGCAGCTTCTTTTCACAAACATTCAGATTCAATAGCCAAGTTCCCAGTCATAATTATCCCGTGTTCTTTATAATGCTGGAGCTAATTGAAAAAAGACAATGGGTTTCCATTGTTTTAAAGAGACTAAACCTTTAAAAAATAACACGTGAAGATCTTCCAGTTTCCAAATGGGAAGCCACCCCTCAAAAATCAGTACATTTTTAAAAAATTGGCTAAAGATAAAGCTCAGTTTTCAGTTAAATGTATTGTTTTGGAATTTTTTTTCCAAGGTTTGGAATTCTGTTATTTATTAACAAACAAGAAAAGAAACAAACAAAAAACACTAAAAAACCCAACAACAACAAAAAATAAGAACCTGGAAAATTCAGATGAAAACAAAAAACATTTCCAAGAACATCCCTGTATTTGGTGAAGGAAGGAAAGGGAGAAGACACAAGCTCTAATGTGGGTTACATATACGCTCAAAGACATTGGGCTCAGTGATGTTCAAGGATGAATGATAAAATAAGGTCCCAGTCCTGCAAACACTTAAGTACATGCCTAGCTTTACTACCATGAATAGTTACAAAATCAGTGGGACTACTCACAACTGTGAAGTTAAGCATGTAAGTATTTGCAAGATTGGGGGCAGACGTTGTACTCACTTTGAGTGACAACCTGCATGGTGCTTGTGACCGCTTCTGTTCCAAGTCTCATGTTTATGTGTAAATGAAATGTTACATGAAGAAATGCCCAGACTCTGCATCACTCATTTCTGCCTTCAACAAGAAATGAGAGACCCACATGTCCTGACTGGGATTTTGTAGACTGCAAAGGTGCCCGCCTAAACTGTGTCATTGCCAAAAAACTGTAAAAGGCCCGTGTCTGTCCTCTGCTCTCTGTCCAGATGTCTATAGTTATAAGTTACCACACAGTCCTTTCTAAGCAGGCACATTTATTCTTAAGGTGAAAGCATGAAAGGGATCAAAGCTCTCCCTGCAGAAGGTTGCTATATATGAAGACCAGTCATCCTCAACAAGCTATAACTCACTCAGAGTCTATACTGAAATTACAGATAGGTTCATTGTTTTAGAAGATTGCATGAGTGATGAGAATAGTCATCTTGCTTGTTTTCTTGCTGGGCTGCTTTCTCTCAATTTGTGCTTCTAAATGACTTTTTCAGTTTGATATTTTCAAAGGTTCCTAAGAGTGTTATGCACCAATCCCCAATGAAATTCAGTGAGCATTCAGTGATTAATCTCTTTATGCTCTTTAGAAAGTTGAACAACATTTAATTTATATTTTATTTTATTTTTTGTAATTTGACTAAATATGTTTTGCAGGAATACACATTTCCTCAACTGTGCTTATGAATCTTGGACCATATTCTGATCTCAATTTGACCAGTACAAATCTGGTGTAAATTCACATACATTTGTAGAGTTTATTTGATTTTAATTGTAGTTGAGTCTAAAATCAGTGAAGTTACAATGTTGTTAATATTATTGGGAGGGGTAGTTACTGACTTCCTTTCTACTCAGAGGGTGCTTGACCCGTCACACCGCCTCAGGCCCACCCCAACTCCATCCCTGCTTCCAAGCCCCCACCCCTGCCCTGCCTCTTCCATCCTCTGCTCCGGCCCTGGCTCTGCCCCCTCTCCACCCTTCCCCAAGGTCACACCTCACCCCGCCTTTCCCTGCCCCAACTCCACCCCCTCCCGCAAGCATCCCCCACCACCGCTCTGTACTAAATAATCTCCAAGGTTCCTGGTAAATTCAGGCCTTGTCATGGAAACAAGCCGAAAGATTCTAGAAATGGGTGGAAATGTTTACTGTTGAAATCACCAAAATAACTGATGAATATTGATTCATGTCAAACACTGAACAGTTTATATACATTTTTTTCCTAGCTACTAACATCTAGATTTGTTAAATCTATGTGAATGGGACATCTCACAGCTCATGTCAGGCCCACTTCTGTTGCAGTTTGTGTAAGGACCAATCACATTGCAGATTGTGCAAGGACCAATCACTTACGTCCTCATCTTATGGACATTTCCATCTTATCGGTTCATGGTGTTCTCTCTTATCTCAACTAGCCCCAAAACATTCTTCACAGTGTAACCTTGTACTCAAATCAAGCATTATGCAAGTTTATTAATGCCCAGAAAGATCTATGCCTACACCTTGTTTCTTCTCTATCACTATTTGTCTTTTGTCTAGTAACACGCTGGTTTAGCTTCCATGGCAGCCCCACTCTTTAGTATGGTGCTGAAAGTCTGTGACCAGAAAGGCAGCTAAAAGCAATCCTTGAAACAGCATAACCCTGCTACTAGTTTGCCAGGTTTCAGAGCGAGTGATCAGACTGCATGCTGGGAGGATGTTTCTCTAGTGTGAGTCAGCAAGTTGCAAGTGTGAGCCAGCAAAAGGGACAGAAGCTGCATTCTCTATCTTTGCCGACCTTTTCTCTCTCCTTTGAGCTGTGTTGCCCTTGTTTTAGGATTGGACTCCAACAAGAACAAAACAGCTCGAGAGCATCAATATGAATGTTTTCTCTTTTCTCCTCAGAAAAGGACATCCAAGACCATCTTTAATACCATTTAACTCCCTCCCATAAACAGAGGATTTCCATATGAAAGATTCTATACAGCTAAAAGGAAAAGGAGTAAGGGATCTCGTTGCAATGGATAATTTATTAATTAAACAATAATTTAATACATTAATAATTTATTTATTTGATTTGATTTATTTAATTAATTAATTTTAATTTAATTTGATTTCTTTAATAATTTAATACATTATTTTAAATATATCTTAACTGTTTTTGTTTGTATGTTTCCTTTTTCTGAGAATTCTATAAAAGGTGAAAAAGATATGTAATGATGGTGATTATCATAAGCGTCAACAGCAATAACTGAACATAAAAAACCCTTGACCTCATTGAATTCTAGACTGTTGTAAGAGTGAACAACATTTTCATTAATATCTTATTTACTTCTGGGTTGAGACATGGGCCTTGTCAACAGAACAGGTCTTTGGGGGGAAAAAATCAAATATCTCATTTTGAAAGTGTATCTTTACAGTTAGATAAAAATGTATTCTGTTAAAAATTATTTTATTATAATATCTTATCTGAATCTATGACACATGGCCAGGATTTCCTGTAGATCTCAACAGCTATGTGATTGAAAATTTTATGGGTTTTTATGTCTCACAAGAAATTAGGGAAGAGAGAGAAAGTCAGTTTTATTTTGCTACTTACTCACTGAGGAATAGAACAGAATATTCTGATTCAGTGACACTGCATAGAAACTAACCTGGTGAGCAACGGGCCAGTTTTCTCTGTGTATTGAGGCATCTAGTGTCATTTTCAAAAGCATCAGGACATTTAACGTCCATTGAAACCAATGAGTTTTAAGTGCATAGGTGATTTCAAAAATCCCACTAGGTACCTAAATATCTTTACAATTCTGACCCAGTGTACCGTCATCCAGCTAGCATAACTCAGCATGTCACAACTGCTGTCAATGGGGCCTGATCCCCAGATGTGTAAATCAGCAGTGTCAATGCAATGCATTCCTGCCAGTGTAAAATGTTGTAGTTCCATTGAAGGTAATGTACCGTAATGTAAATTTATGTCTATTGAGGTCCATAGATCTGCCCCAATTTACATGAACTGCAGATCTGACTTAGAAGGAGAAATGGAGGTAAGAATCAGGTTAACTCTGTGAAAGATTCCTATTTTAGAACATAAGCACAGCCTTACTGGGTCAGACTTAAGGTCCATCTAGCCCAGTATCCTGTCTTCCAACAGTGGCCAATGCCAGGTGCTTCAGAGGGAATGAACAGACAGGTAATTGTCAAGTGATCCATCCACTGTTTCTCATTCCCACTTCTGGCAAACAGAGACTAGGGACACCATTCCTGCCCATCCTGGCTAATAGCCATTGATGGACCTATCCTCCATGAATTTACCTACTTCTTTTTTTGAACCCTGTTATGGTCTTTTTTTTAATGGTCCTATTTTGTGGTGAAAGGAAAGATTTTCAGGATGGCCACTTTGACCTCTTTATTGCGCAGACTGTAGATGAGAGGGTTCAGGGTGGGAGTCACTAGCGTATACATTATGGCCGCCATCCTGTTGTTATCCAGAGTGTTACTGGAGGATGGCCGGATGTAGGTGTAGAAGATAGAAGAGTAATACAAGGTGACCACAAGCAGGTGGGAGGAACAGGTGGAGAAGGCTTTCTGCTTCCCTTTGGAGCTCTGGATTTTCAGGATGGTGATGATGATGAAGCCATAGGACATGAGAGTTAGCAGGAAGTTCCCCATGGCTAGGCAAATGTCTGCCATGTAGACCATAATTTCATTGATGTAGGTGGAGCTGCAGGAAAGTGCCAGTGTTGTCGGGAATTCACAAAAGAAATGCTGGATGAGGTTGGGTCCACAAAAATCTAAGCGCAGCACGAGCAATGTATTCACCAATGAATTGAAGACACCCACAGCCCAGACCCCAGCTGCTAAACTGATGCTAATTCTCCTGCTCATCAGATTGACATCGCGCAAGGGGTGGCAAATGGCTACATACCGGTCATATGACATGACAGTGAGGAGCACAAGCTCTGTGCCGGCTGATAAAGTGAAGAAAAAGAGCTGGGTCATGCAGCCATCAAAGGAGATGGTTTTCTTCTCCTGCATCAGGTTTCCCAGCATTTTGGGCAGGACTGAGGAAGTGCACAGAATGTCAACCATGGCCAAATTGGCGATAAAGAAGTACATGGGGGTGTGAAGAGGTGGATGGAGGGCAATAGCCACAATGATCAGGGAATTGCCCATGACGACAACAATATAAATGCATAGGAATAGCACAAAAAACAAGCCCTGGTGGTGAGGATTGTCAATGAGGCCCAGCATGATGAACTCGTTCACTCTGGTGTGGTTTCTGGGTTCCATTGCTTGAGTGTTCCTTCTGTAGGAACAAAGATTAAAGTTGCTGTCAGGTGTTGTATCAGAAATTATGGCAATATGGTTGTACAGGTTGGATCACAGAAACCCCTTTGGGGCTGCCAACTGATGTGCCAAGATTACTTCTGCACCTGCTTTCCAGCCCTGGCAGCTTGGGACTTCAAGGAAGTCCCTGCCTGGTTTGAGCCAGACGCACTAGCCTGCTGAAAACCCAGACCCAAGTCTGACCCACGTCCCCTAACAGCTGTAGAATCAACTGAAAGGAGGTTAAGAAGTGTTCCTGTCTTTAACACTGAGATGCTCAACTCCCAATGGGGTCCAAACCCCAAATAAATCCATATTACCTTGTATAAAGTTCATACAGGGTAAAATCATAGATTGTTTACCCTCAAGAACACTGATCGAGAGATATGCACAGCCGTTTGCCCCCCTCCCCCCCCAGGTACTAATACACACTCTGGGATAATTAATAAGTAAAAAGTGATTGTATTAAATACAGAAGGCAGGATTTAAGTGGTTCCAAGTAGTAACAGACAGAACAAGTGAATTACCAAGCAAAATAAAATAGAACATGCAAGTCTATATCTAATACAATAATAAAACTGAATACAGATAAAACCTCACCCTCAGAGGAGTTTCAGTAAGCTTCCTTTTACAGACTAGTCTCCTTCTAGTCTGGGTACAGCAATCATTCACACCCTCTGTAATTACTATCCTTTGTTCCAGTTTCTTTCAGGTATCCAGGCTCTCTCCTGATCCAGCTGAAGACCAAATGGAGAGGTCTACCAGGGAGTTAAATAAACTTTCTCTTATGGGTGGACACCCCTCCCCTTCCCTGTGTAGAAGGTAGCTACAAAACAGAGATTTGGAATCATACGGACAAGTCACACGTCCATGCATGACTCAGAATTTACAGGTAGCAACCATGGTTCACATGCCACCTTGAACATCCTCAGGTAGACTTCTTATATGGATTGGAGCCTCCTAGGATCCATTGTCCATTAAGTGCTTCTTGACTGGGAACTTAACTTGCACATTCCTTTCTCAAGAAGCTGCCCAGATGCTTTTACTAAGGCTACTTAGAAATCAAGCAAGTAAACAGCCAATATTTATAACTTTGAATACTAAATGATACATGCATACAAACAGGAGGAATAGATTCAGTAGATCATACCCTTTACAGACATATGTTACATGGCATATGTAGTGTAAGCAGTGTCAGGAATGAGATATATTCTGATATCTGGTGGCGAACTATGGGAATTGCAGTGAGTCTTGGAAAATAACTTGGGGGCTGATCAATTTGCATAGACAAACCCACTGCGCCTAGCCTGAGCCCACAGCAGCCCACATGGCCACTTTGGCTGATGAGGGAGCCCCAGTTTCTATGTTATTGGGGCAGGAATGATAAAGTGATGTTACTGTGATTATGTGAGTGAAGGACTATGGACATGTACTTGGCCCTTGCTATGATGGAGGGACTCGCCATCATCTAGGTAGCACTCACTGGGCAAGGGCCATGCGTTTCAGGACACTGTGAGATTGAGAGAGGTGGTGGACAAGTATCTATATGTTTTGGTGAGGGCTCTGTCTGAGGGCCTCCCAGGTCTATTGCACCCTGCCTCTCCACTGTGGAATATCAGAATTGAATTTTGCTTCCATTAGGAGCCTGGTTTCAGGCTGCTGAGCTGAAAATTGCTTTGGGCTCACTGGTGCACCTGCACTAAGGCTCCCCTACTGTGAGCTGAAATCACCTAAGAGCTAAAGAAATCACTGAGCACTGTCTTAAGTAGGGGGGCCTGAAAAAACTACAGAGTGGCTGGTGCAGCAGAGCAGTCTGCGTGTCGGCTAGCAGGACGGCTAGCGGAGTTGTTGGTGCTGCGGAGTGGCTGGTGCGGCAGAGCTGTCCGTATGTCAACTAGCAGAGCCGTTGGTGCTGCGGGCAGAGTGACCGGTGCAGCAGAGCTGTCTGTATGTCAACTAGCAGAGCCGTTGGTGCTGCGGGCAGAGTGACCGGCGCGGCAGAGCTGTCTGTGTGTCAACTAGCGGAGGCGTTGGTGCTGCGGGCAGAGTGACCAGCGTGGCAGAGCTGTCTGTGTGTCAACTAGCGGAGGTGTTGGTGCTGCGGGCAGAGTGACCAGCGTGGCAGAGCTGTCTGTGTGTCAACTAGCGGAGGTGTTGGTGCTGCGGGCAGAGTGACCGGCGTGGCACAGCTGTCTGTGTGTCGGCTAGCAGAGCAGCTAGCGGATCAACGGGCAGAGTGGTTCGTGGGACAGCCAGCGGAGCAGAGCAGAGCCGATTGCGGGGAGAGCTGCAGCGGAACCTCACGGAGAGGCGGCGCAGTCAGTATCGGACCACGTAAGGTGCCACTTGCCCTACCCTCCATTTCCACCCAGGCTGGGAGGTAAGACTCTGCAGATTAACTCTTGAACTCTGCACTGACCAGGAACAAAGACTCTTCGGCTGTTGGACTTTTGGGACTATTGAGTGATTTTTGGATTGCTGGGCTCCAGAGACTTTTGGGCTGTGGGACATTTTTGGGGACTTTGGGTGATTTTTGGGTTACTGGACTCACAAACCTAAAGAAGGGGACACAGCCCAATCGGCTGGGGTGGCGGTTTGCTCAGGGGTTGGTTTATGACCCTAGTTGTGGTGTTTTTTCCCAATTTGATGATGTCATTTATCTCCTGTTAATAAAAAATTTCTGATACACCAATCTGTGCTTGCGAGAGGGGAAGTATTGCCTCTTTGAGGCACCCAGGGGCGGTGTTAGGATTTTTCCCAGGTCACTGGGTGGGGGCTCGAGCCAGTTTTTGCCTTGTGTTGTTAAGAGGGGACCCCTAGGTACTGAACCCGGCCCTTGCTGCTATTAACCCGGCCTGGCAGAAGGGTTACAGTAGCATAAAATGTATTCCAGTTATGTCAAATATACATTTAAAAGCATATTTCCATAAAGCCTTATGGGGTGCATCATCACAGTGGTGACTGAAGCATCTAGAATGACCAAGAGAGAGGGAGAGAGAGACAGAAATTTTGTTTTACTCTAGACATTTCACACAACATGAACAAACTGAGCTATATTAAAATATGTTAACACAATAATCTGTTTCATCTATCAAATATACATTCTCCTGATATTTGATTAAAGGAGGGAAAAATAACACTCCTGATGTTCTCAAATAGAGGTGTGCAAAGTCATTGGGAATGTTTCCATCAATGGCATGAGTTAGGAGTTCACATTATAATCTTAAACATCATTCATATACCAGTAATCTTATTATTAACCAAGATTCTACTCTCTAAATGAATTCACCAAAATCAATCTGTTGCTATATGGAATGCTGCTAGTGTGTGTGACTTATACCACAGATCTAATACAAAACATAATAATATGTTTATTTCTGTAGAATCAAGGTGCACTAAAAATGGACTTTAAGGGACCCTTGTGTCAATCAAAAAGAGCTTCATTGCAGTGAAAGTAGGTGATTCCTCACTCACTGGATTTCTCTGTTACACAACTAATGTAAACGAGAGGGGAATGGTACCTCCAAAATTTGATTTTTATGATGTCACATGGCAATATGTTGCTTCATTATTAGGAGTATCGTTCACATGATTTAACAAGTACTCTATATTGTATTACAATTATGTCTCCCTTTACTGTCTTCAGACTTTTCTAATCTTATTACTAATTTAGTGCTTTGGCTGATTTTCTTCCTGCTGCTACTGTAGGAAATCAGCAGTATCACCTTTGAAGTTAAGGGAGTTATTGAATTGTAGAAATGATGAAAATGAGAAAACCATCAGAGCAACAAATCAAACTTATCATGAGATCATATTAGACTAATTTAGCTTATTTCATATTAGAATACTTTTTAAAGAAATTGTCACCCTTTGCATCACATTTCCTATGTGATTGCAGTTTTTTCAGTGAACAGACAGTAGGTGGGGAATCTTCCACTGTTTCTATTAATGTTATAACATTACATCTCCATTGATTTTAGACCCAGCTACAATTATAGGAACTCCACTGATGTATGCGAATTTACATTAGATTTGTATTGGTCAAATTCAGATCAAAATATGGTCTAAGATTAATAAAAAGAGTGGTAGAAATTAGTATTCCTTCAAAGCATATTTAGCCAAACTGAAAAAAATACAACAAACCACATGAATGAAATTCAGCTCGATTATGAAGAGTATAAAAGAATTAATCACTCAATTCTCATTAGCTTTTACTGGGCGTAAGTGCCTAACTGTCTTAGAAAATTTGTAATACCAGCCTAAAAAAGTCAGAAAAATCCATTTAGCAGTATAAATTTTGAGTAAGCAAGCAAGCAAGCAAGCAAGAGTAATATTCTTACCTCTCATTCAATCTTCCAATACAATTAACTGTGAGTGAGTTATGACTTACTGAAGACAATTTTTCTTCATATATAGTAGCCTTCTGTAGGGATATCTTCCATCCCTTGTGAATCTGGGCAAGCGTTCACTCTCACACAGGGCCTCCAAGAAGAAGGAAAATGGCAGTCATCACAGTCAACACAAATAAAGTTACTAAATTAAGTTGACAAAATTCCTCTTGACGTTAGGCCCTGAATTTTCCAGGAGAAAACATTGTTAGCACCAAGGTATTTCTTTCTGAACATAGTGCTGCCAGTAGAGATAGATTCTGTATTCATCAGTCATGCTAAGTGGGTAAATTCTCAGGGGAAAGTCCTGATCCCATTCATGGGAGTCACCAGGAAGGTTGACCTTGGCTTCAATGGGACCTGAATATCACCCTTAGACTTCTTCTAGTATCTCAATGATCCTTAGTCCACATAGAATGATCAGAGCTGATTCTCCGTGGTAAAGGCCTCCAACATCTTCACTAGTATAATGGATAGGCCAACTTCTGATAACACTGAGTATTGTCTTACTTCTCCATTAGTCCTGTGAAGTCAGTAGGGTAGATGTTAAGTTGATGTCAATCTGCTTCATTCCCTCAAAGTCAAAAGGCCAAATTGCCAACTGGTGTAAATCCACACAACACCTTCAAAATCAATAGAGCAACCCAGAAAAGTTCCTCTGATTTGCATAACCGTTAGGGATTCAATGGAGCTACACCAGCGTTACTGTATGTAAAGCCTGAAGATAGTGCAGCTGTTGAGATGTTCATGAGAGCCAACTTTGGTTTACAGAATAATCCCATGTAGGAAAGAAAACCCATACTGAATTTCAGATCAAACAGTTTTTTTCAGGGGTGGCGACGACAAAGGGGAAAATCTTTTAACTTGTATAAACCCCATCACATCCAAGCACTTAAGGACATCCCTGGCCAAGTGTATACGTCATCTCTTGGACTTCCGTGGACCACTCACGTGCTTAAAGAGAAGCAGATAAATTCTTATATTAGGGCCATAAATGTCATCCATAGTGACATAGT
Organism: Dermatemys mawii; assembly: GCA_007922305.1. Classification (NCBI taxonomy): domain Eukaryota; kingdom Metazoa; phylum Chordata; order Testudines; family Dermatemydidae; genus Dermatemys; species Dermatemys mawii. Next base: position 315,712 of record ML677535.1, on the reverse strand, counting down.
GTCATCATACTTATGGAAACCCATTGTGTCTGTAGTCAACTGTTGGGTGAACGTGTGTTCTTTCAGTGTGCTGCAACATTCATCAGACTTCAACTGAGCTGCCCAAAAGAACTAAGACTTGGTTCCATAGCGAAGGCACTAGAACAGGTTTGTTGTCAAGGAAGCACGACAATAGGACCTGGCAGACGCTGTGGGGATACTAAGACATGTATGACCATTATAGTGGACTCAGCCCAGTGAATGGCTGGACCTTCCTTTCCCTCTTCGGAGTGATAGACACATACCCTCTGTGATACACAGTGATAGAAACAAGTCACGTATTGCCCCTTTGAGGTTACCACCCTTTGCCTGTTAAATGTTGGTTCAATCAAAACATCTCTCTCCATCATGCTATCATCCTGACCTTGTCTTTAGGAGATCAGTGTGTCCCTGTTATCCTTGGGGAGTATGCACATACCATCCTTGGTATCGGGGTGTTCTGGTACTAACCTTCTGCAATGTGCTTCAGTAGTGTCCAGTGCTTAGCACTTCTTAGAAATGTGCGTGTTTTTACAATACCAGCCCAGTTCTTGCCAGTTTCTGTGCACTTGCAACCAGGCACGTTTCATATCAGGGCCTCACTTCTCCTGGCATCCCGACTTTTGCTACCTTTGCTTTATATCATCATGGCCTGACTGCTACTTTAGTTCAGGCAGGGCCAGTGCAAGAATATTTCATGCCTTAGATGAAACTTCTACCTTGTGCCCCCTCCTCCCCCCTCCACTCTCAAAGCCCTAAGGCAGCTCCTCGCCCTCCCTCCATCCAGGGAGCCCTATGGCAGCTCCCCGGCCCCACTTCCCTCCGCCCAGGGAACCCTACTGCTGTTTGGCATGGCAAGCCTGGGAGGGGAGAAGCAGAGCAGTGGCGGTATGCTCAGGGGAGGAGGTGGAGTGGAGGTGAGCTGGGGTGCGAAGCGGTTCCCCTGTGCACCTCCCCCCCACGTTACTTGCTGCGGGTGGCCCTCCCCAACTCCCCCCCGCCCCAGTTCATCTCCACTCCGACTCCTCCCCTGAGCACGCCACTGCTCCGCTTTACCAGAGGGAGGTGGAGAGGAAACGTGGCATGCCCGAGGGAGGAGGCGGGGCCAGGATTTGGGAAAGAGGTTGCAATGGGGGCGTGGAAGGGGGCAAGGTTAGGCAGGGCTGGGGCCGGGGGGGCACACCCTATGCACAGTGCGCTGAGTGGTAGACCCTCCCCTTTCCCTCTCTGCCGCCCACTGCTCCCACGGGGGGAGGGACTGGCCATGCCGCGGACGGCCCCTCTAGAGCCAGGAGGCAGGGAGCAGCAGCAGCCCCTTGTGCTCTGCTGTGTAAAAATATTTTGGGGCACCACTTTTTGGTGCCCTCAACCACTTGGCACCCTAGGCAGCCGCCTAGTTCACCTAGTGGTTGCCCTGGCCCTTAGTTCAGGCCTCAGGACTCGTACCAGGCCTCTTATAATAAGCCTTATGTTTCTCCTAAGCAAAATAGATCTTTAGTAAAAAATGTCAGACTTTTTTGACTATTTTCTTTGAAACCTAAGTCCCCTGACCATCCCCTGGATCATACTGTCTGTTTGACTTATTGATGTCTCAGCTGATCACTCAATAAAGGTATTATATCTTGTCTAATGAGGGCTACAATAAATTGGGGTACCATTAAGAATAATTTTGAATTAGTACAGAAGTGTTTTCTTTATCCCTGTTTTACAAATAGTCCATGCTTAGCTCACACATTGCTGTGAATCATGGTCACAGGCTGTAATTATGCTTATAATAATGGATTCATAGATAGATTAATAGATGTCAAGGCCAGAAGGGACGATTGTGGTCATGTAGTCTGACCTCCAGTATTGCACAGGCCAGATAACTTCCCCTAAATAATTCACAGCACAGCTCTTTCAGAAAAAATATAAAATCTCAGGTTAAAAATAGTCCTTAATGGAGAATCCCCTACAACCATTGGTAAATAGCTGGGAGGAGCTTACATGCCAAAGGCTGTGTGTGAACAGCTCAAGAGGGGGAGTTCTCACAGCAGGGCAGGGTAAATCTGGCTCCCAGAGTCAAGGATTGGAGTGGCCTAGCAGATCACCGCTCTAGATAACACCAAAGGGGAATATCACAATGACACAGACTTTATCTAATATTTTCTTTCAAACCCAAATCCTCTGGATCATACTGGCTGTTTAGCTTATTGATTGGACTCATAGATTCACAGGTGATCAATGGGATCAGGTAGGATATCATCTGTAATAAATCAAGGTACCATTCAGAGTTATTATGAGTATCTTTACTTTACAAAGAGTCCATGCTTGAACTATACACTGCAATGGAGTCATGGTCACAGGCCTGCAATTATGGTTCTAATCATAGAGTCACTGACATATTAATAGATTCCGAGGACATAAGGGACCACTGTGATCATCTAGTCTGACTTCCTGTATAACACTGCCATGGAATTCCTGTAATCAATTCCTAGAGAATATCTTTGAGAAAAAAGATCATATCTTGAGTTAAACGTTTCAATGATGGACAGTCCACCATAACCCTTGGTAAGTTGTTCCAAATGTTAATTATATATATTTTTAAAATGTTATCTTATTTGCAGTCTGAATTTGTCTATCTTTAACTTCCAGCATTGGATCAAGATAAACAATTTTCTGCTAGACTGAAGAACCCATTATTAAATATTTGTTCCCCATGTAGATACTTCTAGACCACTGGAAGCTGTGCCTGTGGACGGTCAACTTAAGCAAAACGTCTCATGGCCTGCTAGTGAATTATCCATGTGCCAAAGGTGGTTGACCCTGTTCTAGACTGTACCTTCTCTTCCTTATTATAGATAGTTTGATTTCCTTGAATCTATCAGTGCAATTGATATTTTCTTGTCCTTTAATCATTCTCATGGCTCTTCCCTGAACCCTCTCCAAATTACCAACATTCTTCTTCAACAGTGGACACCAGAACCCTGCCACTTAAGCCAGTGGGAGGTACTGGAAATTGGCTTTTGATGTGTCTCAAGTTGAGCAGCCCAAAGGAGAGTCATTCAAAGCTAGAGGCCACTTTTGAAATTTTGCCTTTTATAAGCTCCAAGCTTGATTTGCTAGGCTGCCTTCTGGGAACTGTCACAGAATTAGGAATGTTAAAGCAGGTGATGGCTGGATTATCAAATGGTACCATTGAGGTCACCTCTATTTCTCCATCCTACCCCAGTGAGCTGCTGGCACATTGCCCCATGTACAGGGTGCCCATATGCGATTGCAGCTGCCTTACCCTGCACTGGCATCACACTGGGCTCACTGCAGATGGCTGCTATGAGCTTCCAGGCAGAGAGGCAGATCCATATCTTTAAGTCAATCAGAACAGTTCCTTCGACTTCCTTAGGCACTGATCGCAGGGATGGTGACCAACCATTGAGGCAAATTAGCCAGGGAAATGGTGGATTCTATATGTCTTGATGTCTTCCAGTCCAGACTGGCTGCCAGTCTGGAAGATTGCGCCACTTCCCAAAGCTCCCATTGGCCAGGAACGGTGAACTGCAGCCACTGAGAGCTGCAGGTGGCTGTGCAAATGTAAAGAAATTATCTGATGGCCTGCCACAGATTAGCCTGCCCATCACTGATCTAGCTCCATACACACCCCCTCTATCTATCTATCTATCTATCTATCTATCTATCTATCTATCCCCATCCTCCCTATCTATCTATCTCCATCCACCCCCTCTATCTATCTATCCCCATCCACCCCCTCTATCTATCTATCTATCTATCTATCTATCTATCTATCTATCTATCCATCTATCTATCCCCATCCTCCCTATCTATCTATCTATCCCCATCCACCCCCTCTGTCTATCTATCTATCTATCTATCTATCTATCTATCTATCTATCTATCTATCTATCAATCTATCCCCATCCTCCCCCTCTATGTATGTATGTATGTATCTATCTATCTATCCCCATCTACCCCCTCTATCTATCTATCTATCTATCTATCCCCATCCTCCCCCTCTATGTATGTATGTATGTATGTATCTATCTATCTATCTATCCCCATCCACCCCCTCTATCTATCTATC
>ML677535.1:297124-311516 GCA_007922305.1 Dermatemys mawii | reverse complement strand
TCTATCTATCTATCTATCTATCTATCTATCTATCTATCTATCTATCTATCTATCTGTCATTATTGCAGTATCTCTCCAAGGACTTTGGTATTTTCTTCATGACACCAATGGTAACATAAGCAATTAAAACGCAAGATCAGTGCCGCCTTTAGATAATTAACTTCTAAAAGAGATATAAGTCCTCCCCCAGTAGCACTGAGAGGCTTTTTATGAAGCATTGTGATGCTGATCATTCATTGACGAAACTCATGGAGTGTTCATGGTAGTTTTGAAGATGTTCTCTGGCCTGCGTTATGTAGGAGGTCAGACTAGACATAATGATAATAGTTCCTCTGACCTTGGAATCTTTGAATCTATGAAAAGGCTGTGACATCAGTAAAGACAAATATTTATTTCCAACCATCAGCCTAATAGAAGAACAAGAATGCTCTTCCCGTCTGTGGTGATTTCAAACTGCTTGAGAGACTAGTAGAGCTAAGGAGACTGAATTATCCAATTCAAGGGGCAGTGCCATTTTGAAATGTCCAATACTGTACATAAAAGGTAAATCATCATTCATTAGACAGTCATACATGAATTGGAATAGAGGTCTTTCTTTCTTTCTTTCTTTCTTTCTTTCTTTCTTTCTTTCTTTCTTCTAATTACAGCAGAATCTGAACTTTTTCTTTCTATCTATCTATCTATCTATCTATCTATCTATCTATCTATCTATCTATCTATCTATCATGTAATATATATGTTGCCGTTGTTTCAAAAGACTTTATAATTACCTATACTGTTTTGCATGTCTGGACATGTTATCTAGATAATGTGGGACTTAATTATTTGTAAAATATTTTTTAAATTATTAACTCAACTTTAAATATATGGACCAAATCATGCTATTTATTCCGATTTCTTTTTTTTAAAAAAAAATACTATATATATTCTAGATAGATAGATCAGAGGAGCAGAAAGACTCAGCTAGCATGTGGAGCCAATTTGTATAGAGTGGGATTTTCTATCAAAGGCGTTTGGTGCCTAGCTGCTTAGTCTCCATCAAAAATCCTAGCTTGTATCTCTAGCTTTAATAACTGACCTATCTAGACAAAACATTGCTGTTCACCCTTTGCAGTGACAAGGAATCTGATTTTCGTCTCACTTGCCCTGGTGTAAATCATGAATTACTCCTCACTGAAGTGGGTGGAGATTTCTGGTTTTAAATGGAAAAAGGTGTAATTTTTTAGCAATGAGGGTAATAACCACAGGGACACTTTGCCGAGAGTTGGAGTATATTCTCCAGAACTGGCAAGTTTTAAATTAAGATTTTCTTTCCCTTAAAAGTTTTGCTCTATGGATTATTTTGGGGAAGTTCTGTGACCTGTGTTACACAAGAGATTGGACTAAATCTGGACTTGCCTCACTGTTTTCTTCTGGCCTGTGTTCCACAAAGTGGTGCTTGAAACTTGCTCTAGTCCCTTCATTGTGATATGGATACTTTTAAAATGTGTGGTGTAATGTGCCTTTTTCTTATCTCTCTAGGCCAATTTCACATTAATTTCACTGGAAGATTTATACTAGATTCTTCAAAGTCAATGGGCCAGCTGTCCAGCTGTTATGAATTGATGTATGGGATTGAAATCAATTAGCCAGAATCCCGCTGGCATAAACTGACATAGCTTCATTGGAGTCCATGGACCAGATCCACAGCTGGTGCAAATCAATGTCTTTCCTTGGGCTTCTAGTCTTCCTTAGAATGACACTAATTTATATCAGCTGAGGGTCTGGCCTAGTGATCTGATTTATGTCAACATAAAGGTGAGGAGTAGTGAAGATTTGGAAATGAAGAACCAATCCTCTGTCACAGAGTTCATCTTGGTGGGGCTGTCCAGCCTCCCTGAACACCAGATATTCCTCTTTGTGTTATTCACCCTCATTTACATGGCAGCCCTCACTGGAAACCTCCTAATCATCCTCACAGTTACTACCACTACCAGCCTCCGCACCCCCATGTATTTCTTACTTATCAACTTGTCCTTGATAAACCTTTTATCCATCTCGGTGTCCATTCCCAAAATGCTGCACAACCTTCTGGAGCACAAGAAGACCATTGCCTTCTTAGGTTGCATTGCACAGATCTATCTCTTCACTTGGACTCTGGGAAGTGAAGCTCTGGTCCTTGCTGTCATGGCTTTTGACCGATACATTGCTATCTGCTATCCTTTGCATTACACCATCATCATGAGGAATGAAGTTTGGGTTGGTTTAATCGCTGGCATATGGATAGCAGGGATGATCAATTCTGCAATCAACACTGGATTTGTGCTCCAGCTGTCCTTCTGCTGCTCGAATGTCATCAACCATTTCTTTTGTGAATTGCCACCAGTGCTAAAACTCTCCTGCTCAGATACTAGCCTCAATGAAACCCTGGCTTTTCTGGCTGACACAGTCTTTGGGGTGGGGAGCAGTTTGGTAACTTTAACATCCTATTACTTCATCCTGAGAACTATCTTGAAGATTCGCTCCACAGAAGGCAAGAAGAATGCCTTCTCCACCTGCTCCTCCCACCTCATAGTGGTCAGCTTGTACTACTCCACAGCCATTTACACCTACATACACCCTTCCTCGGCCTACTCTCTGGACAGAGACAAAGTGATCACTGTCCTGTATTCAGTTATAACTCCAGCACTAAATCCTATCATATACTCTCTGAGAAACAAAGAGGTCAAAGAAGCCCTCAGGAAACTGATGAGACGACTTTGGCTATATCAGAGAGAATAATATTATCTATCTATCTATCTATCTGTCTATCTATCTATCTGTCTATCTATCTATCGTACTTATCAGTATAGTATCAATGTACTGGAAAAGATTTGTTCTTGAAAGTTCTTGCAATTAAACTTACTTTTCAAATAGAATAAAACATGTTTGTTAATACTGATGATTAGTTGGATATCCCTGCAATACATCTGGGAACAGAGAATGCAGTTTGGGAGATGCTTTCTTGGAAAGCGGTGACTTAGAGAAAGATTTAGGGATTAACTCTTGCAATCGCCTCAACATGAGATTTGTGTGATGCTTTGGCAAAAAGGCCTAATGTGATCCTTGGATGTATAAAAAGGGGAATATCATGTATGAAAGTAACCCTGTCTCTATACATAGGGCTTTTGAGATCACTACTGGAATACTATGTCCAGTTCAGGAAGATGAGGCTGTAACAGAAGATAAATGAATTCTTTGCATCAGACTTCACTATAGAGGATGTGTCATAAGTGTGAAGTAGCCTAGAATTAGTGTTTACCTGTAAGGGGTTAAGCTAAAGGTAACCTGAGAGGTGGACAACTGACCAATGAGAAATTCCTCAGGAGACAAAGGATTTTAAGTTTCAGTTTCTCTCAGGGTCTCTCTCTGTTCACCTCGGCTATGGGATGAACAAAGCTATGTCTTTCACTATAACTATACGATTCTATCAAGTACTGTAGTCAGTAAGTTTACCTTTTTTTATCACTTGGAGGGTTCTCAGTGGTGAGTGTTGGCTGGGTGCTTCTTGATATTGTAAGCTTCAGCAGAGATATCAACTGTGGGAGAAAATTGCTTCGGGGGAGAGGTTTGGTTTCTGAATCCTTTTGTTGATTATGGTGGATGCTGTTCTATTGATGGTTATAAGGGATTTATTCCTTTCTTTTTTCTTTTATTAAAATCTTTCTTTTAAGAAGCTGACTGCTTGTTTTTCATTGTGTAAGATCCTGGTTTTGGATCAGGCACGTCTCGCAGGATCAGGCGAGGTTTGGTTGTTTTTTTTTTCTCTCAAGCTTCCCAGGGAAGGAAGAAGTTTGGGGGGTTAGTGGAAAGGGAAAGAAGGGTCCCAAACTACCCTAGACCTAGTTTGGTGGTGGCAACGTACCAGGTCCAAATACAAAAGAATTTGTGTTCTGGGGAAAAACATTTTAACCCAAGCTGGTAAAATAAGCTTGTGGGGGTTATTTCTTTTTTCATGTGGGTCCCCACATCTGTACCCTAGAGTTCAGAGTGGAGAGGCAATCCTGACAGGATGTGAGGGAGATTCCCACACATGAGCCATTCTCTTTTGGTGACTGTAGTGGGCAGCTGTCCCACTCCTTGAGCAAAGGAGTAAAAGCAGCCATGGAGCGGGCTTAGGCTGTGAAAGGCTGACTGGGGAAGCAGCCACAGCTGGGGCCACAACCCAATCAGGCCACAGCTGGCCTGGATAAAAGGGCCTGTGGACTAGGAGCTGGAGGAATCTCTCTATAGCAATGGAGAGAGAAGGACCTAGCTGCTGAGAATAAGGTACCTGAATCAGAGCAGAGCAGGGCTGGGGAATAGGGCAAGGGAGATGGGGAGTTCCAGCCTGGTAAAGCCCCAGGCTGCAGGCCTTGGGGAAGGCCTCCCCAGGTACTGGGGTTGCAGAAGGGCATCCCGGGATTAGGCAGGGCCAGCTGGTCCAACCTCCTCGCCAATGATGATTGGTCATTACACACTTCAGTTTGCCCTGGTGAGCGGGGGCTAGATGATGACTGGCAGTAGCCACTGAGGCAAGGTGGGATTAGAGGGTTGAGGGGTTCCCCTGGGAGGAGAGAGCCAAAGTGAGGGGGTACTGCAGAGGGGCAGAACCCCAAAGTTAAAGGGCACTGGGATCCAGGAGGGACACGGGGGCTGAGGCAGGTAAGACATCAGCCAGCAGGGAGCACTCTAAGTCTGAAAAAGAGCTAATTCCAAAACAACCAGCAGGCAGCGCAGCACTGGTGAGTCTTGCTTTGCTACAATTCTGGGGAATTGTCTGATATTGAGGTGTCAGTAGAGGAGGTTTTGGAACAAATTGATACATTAAACAATAATAAGTCACCAGGACCAGATGGTATTCGCACAAGAGTTCTGAAGGAACTCAGATGTGAAACTGCAGAACTTCTAACTCAGCTTCTGTATCAGATGACAGCACCAGATGACTAGAGGATAGCTAATGTGACACCAATTTTTAAAAAGGGCTCCAGAGGCGATCCCAGTAATTCCAGGCCCATAAGCCTAACTTCAGTATCACACTAATTGATGGAAATTATAGTAAAGAACACTATTATCAGACACAGAGTTGAACACAAGTTGTTGGGGAAGAGACAACATGGTTTTTGTAGAGGGAAATCATGGCTCACCAATAAGTTAGAGATCTTTGAGGGGGTCAACAAGCATGTGGAAAAGGGGGATCCAGTGGATATAGTGAACTTGGACTTTCAGAAAGCCTTTGATAGGGTCCTTCACCAGAGGCTCTTACTGCCAAGTAAACAGTCATGGAATAAGGAGGGAAGGTCCTCTCATAGATCAAATGGTAGGAATAAATGATCAGTTTTCAGAATGGAGACAGGTGAATAGCAGGGCCTCCAAGGATCAATACTGAGACAAGTGCTGGTCAATATAGTCATAAATGACCGAGAAAGAGGGGCAAACAGTGATCTTGAAAAGTTTGCAGATGATACAAAATTACACAGGATAGTTAAGTCCAAAGCTGACTGTGAAGAGTTACAAAGGGATCTCATAAACTGGGCGACTTTGGCATGGAAATGGCAGATTAAATTCAAGGGTTGACAAATGCAAAGTAATGCACATTAGAAAACATAATCACAAGTATAGATACAAAATGATGGGGTCAAAATGACCAGGTATCTCTCAAGAAAGACACTTTGGAGTCATAATGGATAGTTCTTTGAAAATATCCACTCAATGTGTAGCAACAGTCAAAAAACCTAACAGAATGTTGAGGACCATTTGGAAAGGGATAGATAATGAGACAGAAAATATCATAGGGCCTATATATAACCCCTTTGTATGCCCACATTCTAAATACTGCATGTAGATCTGATCATCCCATGTCAAAAATGTATTAGAATAGGAAAAAGTAGACAGAAGGGCAACAACAATCATTAGGGGTATGGAACAGTTTCCTTATGAGGTGAGATTAAAAAAAACTGGGACTTTTCAGCTTGGAAAAGAGACGACTAAGAGGGGATCTGATAAATGTCTATAAAAACTTGACTGGTGTGGAGAAAATCAATTAGGAAATGTTATTTATTCCTTCACATAACCTAAGAATTAGGGGTCACCCAATAAAATTAGATAAGTAAATCTAGGGTCTGGAAGGTGTGTTATGATATTATTTTATATGTAAATATTTTTCCCAATATTTCTACTTGCTCTCACTTACATCTCACCACTTTGTTAAATATATGTTTATTTGTTTTCATTATAAATGTATCTCAGTTCTGCACGTTAAGCAGAGTTGTTTATATACAGTGTAACTAGGAAGCTTTAGCAGCAGTGTCCAACAGAAATTCGATGCTAGCCACACTTGTGGTTTTGAATTTTTCTTATTAGCCACATTATAAAAAAGCTACATGCATTAGCCACAATTCAATAGCCTATTAGCCACTTGTGGCTAGTGGCGAACATATTGGACACCGCTGCTTTAGTGTATTGTGCAATTGGGAGCAGCGACCCTGTGAATACTACAAGTGCCCAGTGCACCAGGAGCTGCACATTTTGGGGGGATGCTTGGAAGGCTTTAGGGCTGAAGCGTGTCTATTACTAACTGGTAGCGGGACAGCAGAGCCTGTGTAGGCTGATTGGGCAGTGCTTGTGATGCCCACTGCCAGTGCAGTCAGGGAGTTGATCCATGGCACAGCCAGTCTTCCTTATGCTCAGGGCAGATAGTAGTGAGGTGCCTCACCGTCCTTGGTACCCCTGGGAAGCATCACAGTCTCCTGAGGACAGGTATTCATCAGTGTCACTAACATCTCAGTGGAGGGTCATCTGGGTGAGGTTTAAAGGCCTATGAGATACAGGAGCTCAGACTGGATGATCTAATGGTCCCTTCTGGCCATCACTCTATGGCCATCAATCTAGGAATTTGCCATCACTCCTCCTGTGTTTAAATGATTCCATCATACTCAGAGGAGCATTGTTAACTTCTCTAGACCTCCCATGCTTTGTCTGTGTTGTCTTCCTACTCTTTGGGGCATGGCCTGCTTCTTATGTGTGTTCCTACAGCGCAGAGCACATTGGAGCCTTGATCTTGATTGGGACCTGCAGTTGCGATAGTAATACACAATAATGATGATGGATGATGCAAACATACTGGGTAACTTTCATTCCAGGGTACCATCAAGCGCTAAACTTTTCCTTTCCCTAAACTGTAATCAGGGATTCCTGGGTTCTGTTCCTGACTATGCAATTGACCTGCCTTGTGAACCTGAGTGAGTCACTTTCTTGCCTCAGTTTCCCCTCCCATCCTTTGTCTGTCTTCTCTATTTGGACTGTAAGCACTTTGCTGCATGGGCTGTCTCTTATTCTATTTCTGTACCACGTATAGTACAAAAGAACCCTGATCTTGCGTAGGGCCTGTGGGTGCTATATTATTAGTATTAACGTGATGGAATAAGGGCTTTTCCCCCCTTGGGTTTCCTATGGATTGCATGCAGAGGAGGTGGGACTCAGTTTCCCTGAGTGTTACTGATTTAACAAGGGGATGGGAGAGGGAATTTGTTGTTCCAGAGGTCCCTCGAGGGAACTTGGGACCCCAGCCAATGGCCTGGGGAATGGAGACCCCAGAGACCGGTGACCTGGAGGCCCAGCTCAGGAGTTGCAGACTGTGCTGGCCGGTGGGAGAACAGTGGGCTGTGAAGAGAGGATCACTGAGGACCTGACCAACCGGTTCCAGCTAGAGGCCCAGCCAACCCTGTTTACGACCCTGTTTACCTGAAGACAGGACAATGGACAGAAGTGAGGCTTGAGGGAGGGAGACCAGCTGCCCCTCTGGGAAGAAGGGGGGCTCTGTGCTGGAGACGGGGAGCAGGGAGCCCACCAGGATGCAGGGAGACTTGGATGTTCTGGGCTGAGGGATGCCAGGCCTGAGGGTCCGGAGAATTCCTGTGTTGTGATCAGTGCTCAATAAACCCTCCTGTTTTGCGCTGGCTGAGAGTCACTCCGGTCCAGAGAACAGGGGGGCGTCGTCCCCTTTGGAAGTCGAAGCCCCAGAGGTCCCATGCAAGGGGACTCCCTGAGGGGGCCCATCGCAGAGGCAGGCGTGCTAAGGCTCAGAGAGATGCGGATCCAGGAGGTGGAGGGGCTGACCCCAGAAGAGAGTGGACCCCCGAGAAGAGCTGTCTCATTGAAAGGGGCACTCCCCTATGGACCGCATGGGGCCAAGAGTGGGCCCGACCTGTGAGTCCATGACATAGTATTAATAAAATAATAATAAATACATTAATAATAATGATGATGATGATGTTTTTTATTCATACTCATTATTCTTATTTCACAGACTACCTGCCCCTGTCTGAATTTGTTTCTCCAACTGATCTGCATGAACTGGACACAGCTCTTGGATTTAAAGCACAAATGAAATCAGGGCTGTGATATATAGTGATCACTGCGGTCATTTCTGGGCTTAAAAATTCATACTTCTCTGAATGATGATCTCCTTCTATCCAGTTCCTCTCCTGTCTCATTCCTTCTCCTCTGCTGCTCTCTAGTGCTCACACAATGCAAACCGAATTTCTTTGCTTTCACCTGCATGCTTCATCTTTCCTCTTTACCGTTATATTATGCTACTGCATAATTGCAAACACCAGCCTCCTTCGGAGTCACTCTGAATTTGGACTGGATAGTGGGGTTGCAGGCCCCCACAGAGACTGGCCTTTTTACTGATAATCCATCAGCAAGCACGGCTCAGAGGGCCCAATTTTAGTAACCCGGAGACCAATGGGAAATTGACTGATCGCCATGGGGTCAGGTTTGGGGCCCATTGTTTGAGATTACAATGTCTGCTCAGGTAGCTAAAGGCTTCTGGGCATTGCAGTGTCCGAACACTCCACCGCCAATGACAAATGTCACCACCCATCACTCACATGAGGTAGAGAAGGAGCTTTAGCGTCAGGCCAAAGGAAGGGGAACTAAGGCACAAATGTCTGTATCCTCAGATGCTGAAAATCCACCTTCCTAGGCATTTAGGCAGGCCTCTGCATGGGGTATCTCGGTGCCTTACAGTCATTAATATTAACAATTTGCTGTCACAGCACCCTTGGGAGGAAGGTGCCCTCATGCCTATTCTACACTTGGGAAAACTGAGGCAAAGGGCAGTTTAAGTGACTTGTATAGCCACACAGCCAGCCAGTGGGGATCTGGCCCATTGACTCTAATGAATCTATGGCTCATTTACACCAGCGGGAAATCTGGCCTATTGACTCCAGCAGAGCTCTGGCCAATTGACACCAGCTAGGGACTTGACCCAGGGACTTCAATGAAGCTGTGGCCTATTTACACTATTGGAGATTCTGGCCCATTGAATCCAATGGAGCTATGGATAATTTATACCAGCTGGCAATGTGACCTGGCTGACTCTGGTGGAACAGAGGCTGATTTACACCAGCTGGGGATGTGGCCCACAGGAATAAAGGTGGTTGAGATTTCCCAACCTTGCCTAGGGGATTTGGACACACTATGCCCATTAATATTTGTTTGAAATCATCCGCTTACGTGGCCTGCTCATTGTCACGCAGGGACTCTGAGGCAAAGCCAGGAACTGAGATTTCTGAGTGCCAGCCCAGTGCCTGAAACGTGAGATCGGCTTCATCTCCATGCTGGAACTGATAGGTGAGGGTTTCTAGCCTGTACTATGCACTCTGTACATCAAGGGCCAAATGTTAAAGTTATTTAGGGGCCTGGCAGAATTTCTAAGGCACCTGGGCATAGGTACTTTTGAAAATCCCACTAGGTGCCTAAACCTTTACAAATCTGGCCCTAGGTCTACACCATAGGGCTTCTAACTTTTATAATCTCCTTTCAAAATTCCAAATTTAGCTCTTCTGTGGCACTTCCAGAGATCTTAAAGCTGAGAGAGAGAGAGAGTTTGTGTGCGTGTGTGTGTGTGTACATACATGTTTCGTTGTTGTCCCTGGTTGAAACCTTCAGCATCTAATTTCAGACCCCGGCTATACAGACTTGTGCTTGTGCTGCGGAGCTGAAAACAGCCAGTTAGACATTCAAGCTCAGGATCTGAAGCCCACCCCTTTCCCAGAGCCCGATCTCCAGTTTGAGATGCAAAGTTTGCCTGGCTATTTTCAGTACCACGGCACTAGGGTTGCCTCCCGGGTTGTCCTGGGGTCTCCAGAAATTAAAGATTAATCTTTAATTAAAGGTTAAGTCATAGGATGAAACTTCCAGAAATATATCCAACCAAAATTGGCAACCGTACGTAGCGCAAGCCCCACGAGCTCGAGTCTGCAAACCAGGCTTAGAGACTGGCTGCCGCGGGTGCTAAAACACAGCGCCAATGTACGCTCCTCGGCCCAGAGTGCAGACTGGTTCGTTATCAGGACTGTGTGCACTCGCTCCCAGGACTGGAACACTGGGGCAGGCAGAGCTGCAGGTCACAGCAGTGGGGCATTGATGGGGAAAGGGCAGGGCTAAACTTGAGAAGCAGAGGTCAGGATCCAGGAGAATTGTCAGCGTTGTGTGTTTGGAGTAGGACAGGGCAGGCTGTAACTCATTATTGTCATGTGCTGGCGGAGGGGGAAATTATTTGGGGTCAGGAATAGTGGGGTATTGTGGATCAGGACTGAGGTACATCAGCAGAGCTGTGAAGGGAATAGCAGGGAGGCGGCAGGTGGGGATTGAGGGACATGGACAGAGCTGTGAGGGGAACAGAGCTGGGACACCAGAGACCATGGGTCTGGATTGCAGTGTATCTGCAGAGCTGTGCGTGTGAGAGCCCAGAGATAAAATAACAGGTGGCTGCCGGTTAGGATTAACAGGCGTTGGCAGAGGCGAGAATTGCGGGGAGCCCAGGGCTGCGGTGGCAGGGGTCTCTGTTTAGGCACTGAGGTCATCAGCACAAGTGTGTGTCTGAGAGAGTGAGCAAGCCTAGAAATGGAACAGCAGGTCAGGACTAGGGGATATTGGCAGAGCTTTGGAGTGGGGCAGGGAGCCCAGGACTAGGATAGAAGAGGACAGCAACTCAAGATTGAAGGGCACCAGCAGAGCTCTGTGTGTGTGTGATGGAGCAGGAATTGTTCATATTTTGGATAAATAGTGTGCTGCCTCAGTTTCCTGACTGTGGTGCATAGTTAACTAGGTGGTGGGAATGGTTGTGGACTCTTTGCAGAGACACAGATGTGTGGCCTGGGCCCCTATGTCCATGGAGAAGACAACGGCCACTCCAATTGCCCGAACATTTGGCACCTAGCAACAAATGACATAGATGTCCCACCTTCTTTAGGAGGCTGGCTGGGTGTACTCACTGGAGAACAAAGAACTGAGGAGGAGTCGGGGGGGCGGAAGGTGTTGTTAACTGTGGGCTGATGGAGGTGGGGAGATGCTTCTGGACTAAGACTAAAGAAGGGCAAGAAAGGTCTGGGCTCTGGGGCTGACCATCTTTCTGTCCTCCATATTAACTAAGGACTTTCTACGCTGTGTCCCAGACATTTTACATGCCTGGCTGAGAGTCACTGCTGATTAAGGAAGGTGAGGGTTCATGGCCCCCTCTGGGTGTGCAAGTCTCCTTTAGGTGTCCAACTCAGGTGGACTCACTGCGGGGAGCTCACAGTGTGATGTAGGGGTGACGATCCTAAGGGATGGTGAAGTCGAGTGGCTTATCCTAGTGAGAGCACGACCCTAAGGCGGCTGAAGGAATCCTCCCACAAATGGTTACAGAGCCGTTCAAGACAGACATGTCATTTCTCATGAATTTACTGTAAATAAACACAATTTCTAAGTCAAATTAGGCCTCACTCAGGATCTCATGGTAGAAATCGCAAATCTCAGGATTTTTTTTTCCTGCTGGGGTGATTTGCATGAAGTTTTTCATTTTGCCTGAGTACAGCAGCCCCACCGGGAAAAGCTCCATCTCTTCCCTCCAGTACAGCACCCGGAACCAGCCCAGCCTCCTGCCTGCTGCTGCCATTTGGGTTGCTCTGGGTGGGTCTGGCCCAGGGAGGAGACTTCGGGCCCCACCACCACCACTGCTCCCTGCCGACCAGGAGGCCCCACTGAGCTTAGTTGGCCAGGCTGCGTCCCCCAGCTTCCTCCATGGGCCAGGCCTGCTTCTGACCATGCCCCAGATAGGGCCTGACCCTGGCCTTGGCCTTCCCACACCAAGGTGTAATTCCACCGCCCCAATTCAGACTGGCACTGCCTTCTACACCCCCATCTGTGGGGTCTAACACCCCCACCCTGGGCCTGCACTTGCTCCCCCCTCCACACCCCTCAGGCATGCCCCCTTCACACTTTCAACAGGGCCAAACCCCCACAACCCAAGGCCTGGCCTGACCCCACACCCACAAACCAGGGCCTTGACTACCTCCCACACACACACACACAACGGCCTAATCTCACCCCATCACCTCAGACTGGGTTTGTTCTCCCCCCAACACACACACACCTCAGGGCCTAACTCCTCCCCCCGCCCACTTCAGGTAACCAAGGTTTGCTTACACAAGATATCCCTATATCACCTTTAGTTAAGGTGTCCAGTGACCTCCAGAGCTGGGGTTCTGACTAATTAGAATGTAGCATCATTGTTAATTGAGAATCTGTCAATGTCACCTTAAAGTGAGCCGCACAGCAACCCAGTGCTAAAACAGGGAGGAGTTTTTAAGTCTGCCATGAAGTGTTTACAGATGCAGCAATAGAGTTTTTGTAAAGAGCTCTGACCCGTCAGAAATGAAATAGGCGTCTAATGACGTTTATAAACTGCCACTCTATCTATAGTGACAAAGAGTCCTGTGGCACCTTAAAGACTAACTAAAGTATTAGAGCATAAGCTTCCGTGAGCTAATACCCACTTCATCGGATGTGACGAAGAAGTGGGTATTAGCCCATGAAAGCTTATGCTCTAATACTTTAGTTAGTTTTTAAGGTGCCACATGACTCTTTGTCACTTCTGCAATCCCAGACTAACACGGCTACCCCTCTGATTCTTAACTATATCTATACTGATCTATGTTTGGAAAAAATAACAACTCTTGATTTATACACCAAATCTCATGGTTTTTAAGTTTTCCTCTTGATTTATGAGACCATGGGGTTGACAACACTGTCAAGAGCCCTAGACCCGGGTGTCTGTGACTGGGTGTGAGCCCAGAGACGGAGCGGCATTGTGGGTAGGGGGCTGTGGATAAGACATTGAGGACACTGGCAGAACTGGGGGCCGTGGGCAGGACAGCAAAGCCTGTCGCAATCCAGGTACGTTGGCTGATCTCTGTCACTGGGGCCTAGAATCCTGCAATTGCCTTTCACTCACTGCACCTGGGCCCTGCTGCTGGGCTAACCCAGTGGGAATCTCCGGTTTGTTTATGTCAGTTTCCTTGCAATCCACACACCTTACTACATCCCCTTGCTAGATGGGACTCTGGTGGAATGTAGGAAGGAAGGGATCATCTTTCACAGGAACTGGTATAACTGGCTTGACCCCTTTCACTTTACACAGCAGGGGGCTACTGGACAAAGGAACAAACCCTCCCTTTTCTTTGCCTAACATTAATCAACGGCTCTGACTTTCCTTGCTAATCAGCCCTATGGGACTGCCCCGGCAACTTGCATTTCCCGGCAATGTTTCCATTCTAAGGGCCCTCCCTGGGACCCATTAAAAGGACAGTAACTTTGTTTCTGCTGCTGGCTCTTAATTCCTTGAGAGGTTCGTTAAATCTCCAGGCAGTGCGCAGATCTCAGCTGCGTTTGACGTTCCTCAGAGTGCTGATTAAGACACATGAAATTATAACAACCTGTGTGTCCTCCTATGAATCCCGATAGAGCCACAGGTGGTGCATGGCTAATTGGAGAGTTTTCTTTTTAGTAGCTGTGTTGCTAGCTAGATGATTTTAATCAGCATGCAATGAAGCAGGGTGTTTTAATTGATTATTACTTTTATCTTAGGCAAGAGTCAATGAAATTAACGTGGTTGAAATGAAATAGTTCAGGGTTCCTTCACACTGGGGATCTGTCACAGCAAACCTGTGGTCAGACCTATAGAAACAGCAGCATCCTGAAGGTCAAGCGCTTTACCTACTATGGACAAACTGTTCATTGCCTATTCTCTGATCAGCCCCCAGAGACCACAATAGCTCTGGTCTATCCCTTTGCCGCTGCTGCTCTTAGCAGGGTGTTACAGCAAGCCGCTTGTCAGCTCCAATTCCCACCTGCTTTGCCTGTGAAATTAGTTGCACTCAGTCAGAAGGAATATCCTTTAATTCTCAAAAAGCATGATGTAGTTTTAAAGAGATTTTAGTGCCCATGACTGTGAAATATACCCACCTAGCAGCCGCTGCCCACTGAAGTTCACTTTCCACAGAGATGGGCCCCTTAGCGATAGATAGATAGATAGATAGATAGATAGATAGATAGATAGATAGAT
>ML677535.1:264477-281721 GCA_007922305.1 Dermatemys mawii | reverse complement strand
AAGAAAGAAAGAAAGAAAGAAAGAAAGAAAGAAAGAAAGAAAGAAAGAAAGCATTATGTTTCGAGCTTTGTGAAATTTCTTGGCCAAAATTGTTTTTGTAAAAAAAACAGATTGAGAAACACCAAACATTTTACATGTCAATTTCACCAAATTGCCCATTTTGGATAAAGCAATCTGAAATATCAAAAAAAAACTTATTTCAACATTTTCTGAAAGCAAATATTTTTAAAGGGAATTTTGTTAAACTTATCATCTTAAATTTTGACAAAACCAAAGCAAATCTCATATTGGGATAGACTGGGTTTTACAACTGGGTTTTTCAAAAGTGCCTAAGGCACTTTTGAGTTAATTCTGTCCAGCTCCACCCATGTAGCCTGATTTTGCCCAGCTTAAAGACAGGTTGTTCTGATTCTGAGAAATTTATGAGCCATTTGTGGTCTGGAAACCAGCCCCTGAAAGCACCAGATCTGGGACTCCGCATGGGGAAGTCTTGCCAAATCCCTTTATCTCTTTGGAAAATTTAGACCATTCTGAATTTGATCAGTGAGGGGTGAAGTTCACCCTGGTGTCCCTGTGTGTCAATTTAGCACTGAAGTATACTTATAAAGTTGGCGGATGATACCATACTGGGATGGGTGGCAAGTACTTTGAGGGATAGGATTAAAATTCAGAATAATCTGGACTAACTGGGAAAATGGTCTGAAGTAAATAGGATGAAATTCAGTAAAGACAAAGGCAAAAACACTCCACGTAGGAAGGAACAATCAGTCGCACACATACAAAATGTGCATATGTCTAAGAAGGAGCACTCGGGGAAGTGGGGGTCTTAGTGGTTCACAAGCTAAATATGAGTCAACAGTATAACACCGTTCCAAAGAAAGAAAACACCATTCTGGGATGTATTAGCTGGGAGTTGTTTTAAGAAAGACACGAGAAGTAACTCTTCCACTCTACTCTGCACTGTTTGGGCCTCTACTGGTGTATTGTGTCTGGTTCTCGTTGCCACATTTCAGGAAAGATGTGGATAAATTGCAGAAAGTCCAGAGAAGAGCAACAAAAATGAAAACATGACCTATGAGGGAATTGGGTTTGTTTAGTCTGGAGAAGAGAAGACTGATTCCAAGTCGGTGCCCAAACCACGAGCTTTCCCAGTCCCCCCTATTCCCTACCCCCATCTCTCTAACCCCCCATATAGCCTGCATTTAACACCTATCTTTATGAGAGGATCAGAGTTTAGGTCAAACTCTCGTCATCAATATCTCCCATTGGCTACTTTAGCATTGAATTGGATGAATCAACATGAAAGAAAGAAAGGTGTCCCAAAAGTAAAACAGCAAGGAATTATTGTCTTTGTATTTAGTAAAGGACCATTTCCTCCGCATAGCTCCACTGAAGTCTTTGGTTCTACTATAAGCTCCATAGCAAGTGAGAATTCTATGTGTCCCTGTCCTGTAAGACAATAACTGATTTCCTTTGCCAATGAGGGTGCTTATAGAATCCAGGATGTATTTCTATTGCACAGCCCAGCACAGCAATAAGATCAATGCCACGAAGATACCCAAGACATGAAGGAAATGTGTGCTTGATTAACTACTGAGTTATTCCAGATTTATGGCAGTGTAGCTCCATTTATTTCAGTGAAAGTTTTCAGCTGATGGGTTTTTTGCCCCAGTTTTTACCAATTTTCAGGTAGGATATTTTGGACTTTTCCGTTTTGCAAGAAAAAGTTGAAATATTCCAGGGAGTGATAAGCAAAAGATAACAAAACAACAACTGAAAAAAAAAAACCCTCCAACCACCTTCAGCAAGAAAGAGGAGAAAAAAGGCAAAGAAAGGAAAGTGTCCCACTAGGAGGCAGGAAGTTCGATTCACAACCTGGGTATTGCTCGGTGCGGAAATGAAACTATCCAGTCCTGTTTTGGTCAAAATAGATGAAAACTTGACCTAAGTGAGCATTTTGAACAAGTTCAATGGAGGCCAGGAATTCACACAATATATTTTAACATCAAGGCTTTGGCAGCAGATGTGTGGACTAGATAAACTGCCATGTTTCCCTCTAACTTTGTATTTCTATGATGAAGATGATGAACAGAGCTGATCAGAACATTTCTAGTGGAATGTTTCTCCATCAGAAAATGCTGATTAATTGATAGTGAAACATTTTGTAGAAATGTGTCAAGTTCAATTAATTTAAAATAGTAATAATAATAATAATTCACAATCGCTCCAGAACAGAAAATTTTAATTGTTTTGGAATGACTTTTCATTTCAAAGCAAAGTCTAGAACAGGATAACAATGTCGTTCTATGAAATTTTGATGGAACAAAACTCTACTAGGGAAAAGGAGGAATAAAGCAAGCAGACAATTTGGCCAGCAGAGTTAGGAACAATGAAGAGCTTTTTAAGTATATTAGGAATAAAACGAATCTTGATGATGGAATTGGTACATTACTAGGATGGAAATGGTAGAATTATCAATAATAATGCAAAAGTGGCAGAAATGTTCAACAAATATTTCTGTTCAATATTAAGGAAAAACAGATGATGAAGTCATGACACACGATAACAATCGTTGTATCGAAATGTTATCGCAGGAGGAAGATAAACAGCAGCTACCAAAGTTAGACATTTTTAAATCAGTAGGTCTGGGTGACTTGCATCCAAGAGTTTTAAAAGAGCTGGCCCAGAAGTTTGCTAGACCATTTGTGTTGATTTTCAATAAGGCTACGGAAGTTCCAGAAGACAAGCAGAAAGTTTATGTTTCCCAATATTTAAAAAGTATAGTATAACCAAAGTAATTATAGGCCTGTCAGTCTGACATCGATTGTGGGCAAGTTGATGGAGACGCTGACAAGGGTCTTGATAAAAAAGAGCATGAAAGGAGCATAATATAATTAATACCACTCAACATGGGTTTATGGGAAACAGATCCTGTAAAAATAACATTATGTCTAACACCAGAAAACATTTTGTTCTGAGGCCAGAACTTTCTTTCTCTTCATTTCTTTTCCTTTGAGATTCAAAATGTGTCTCTCCCCACTACTTTTTTCTCTGAGGTTAGATGTTTTGCTTTCTCAGTTGCTTCTCCACTGAGAATACCACCTCAGAGAGTAGCATTTTCATCATATGAACCCTGATGTGTATTCCATTTGGAAAATTGAACTCATCTCTTTCCCTTCTCAGCCATTTCAAGCATCATCAAGGGATAAGTTACCTTCTCACATGGGGGGAAATTATAAATCAGAAGAGGTGCGAACATTGTGGGAGTGGATTCAAGACAAAATGCCACAAACAGGGCAGGACTATGCTGGGCTCCTACCATATAGATCTGAGATATGTGAAGGAATCAGGATAAAAAATAGTCTGCAGTACCATATCCTGGTGCATGGAAAAGTGACGTCTGAAATTCAAGCTTACACAGTGTCTTAGAGGTAAATATATCTTTGTCCCTTTTTAAAGTTAAAGTCTTTGCATCAGATTTGGAGATGGAAATAGATGGCCGCATTCGATCATTTTGGGTCAGATTTTAAAATGTGCTTTGGCACCTACTGGGATTTTCAGCAGCATCTATTTGCCTAGTTTTAGGCATCTAGGTGCTTCTGAATATCCTGCTAAGAACACTAAACACCTTTACAAAAATGAGTATTTGTCAATTTACACTGACTTTATAGGAATTGTTAATAGTCAACACTTGGTCAATATTTTTCAATCAAAATTACCTTTTTTCCCCAAAATGAAAATTTCAATAACAATTGTTTCCAATTTTTTCTTACCAAAAATATTTTTGATAGGTTTCAGTTTTGTATTTCCCCTCTTTCTTTCTTTGTTTCTGTGCTACAATAGCAAATCTATCACATGATACTGAGAAAATGAATGAATTATTGATTTTAATAAATCATTTTGGAAAAAATGAATGTTATGCGGCTCCAATTCAGGACAGAATTTAAGGGTATGCTTAACTTTAAACATATGCATAAGTCCTGTTTAAGCAAATTCAGTGACCCTATTTAAATTATTAGGCATTTTGTCAAGGTTTCACCCATTACCTCCAATGGGATGTCAGCACATGCTTAAATTTAAGCACATAGTAAGTGATGTCCTGAATGGAATCATGATGGTTGTTGGATTTTTTTTTCTGAGTCAGGACCTGCATATTTTGCACTAATTATTTTTCTTCTCTTATGGGCTAATGCAAAAGTCACTGAAGAAATAATAACTTCTCTGAGTAATTTTTAAACCTGCATGGCAGAGATTTATTCCTTAAGTTGGTTTAAGCATTTTTAAAGCAATGATTTCATTCTCTATTAAATTCTATAGGCTTTTAAAGTTTTTTTTTAAGAGAAACTGACTAGTTTCACCTCCATCTTTTATTGTAAAAGTTCAGTTTCGTTCTTTATTTATTTTAATACTGATTCCTTGTTACAGAATTATTTATAATTATTCAGCCACAGAGGACATTTTATTGTAGCCAAAGGCTGTGATTCTTAAAGAGAATAAAAGGATTTAGACATTCAGTTACTACTGAAATTAGATCAAAATTAGGGGTCAAATTTTCAAAATCAGCTAAGCAACTTAACATTATAACTCCTATTTTCAAACATGACTTAAGATTCCAAAATGGAAGCCATGTTAGTCTGTATCAGCAGAAACAGCGAGGAGTCCTCCATGCATCTGATGAAGTGGTTTAAGCCCATGAAAGCTTATGCCAAAATAAATGTGTTAGTGTCTAAGATGCCACAAGGTCTCCACATTCTTTTTTAAGAATTTAAAAGTATTTAGGTGCTTAAGGTTTTTTTTTAAATCACCTACATGCCTAAAATCAATCTTTCATAAGTGTAGTGGGGAGTCCACATAAAACTATCAGCTATTATCTGCTCTGTTAGTGGAGAAGGCAGGCACCCACATCTTAATTAACATATCACAGTACCAGGCAACTGGAACTATTGGTCTGAGGTATGAACAAATAATATAGAATCATGAAATGTGAGGGTTCGAAGGGACTGAAGAGGACAACCAATTCACCCCCACCACGCTGAGGCAGGACCAAGTATGCTTAGACCACATCTGAGAAGTGTTTGTCTAACCTGTTCTTAACAAACTCCAATGATGGGGATTCCCTGAAGAGTGGGAGTGGGTTTTTGGGTCTTGCTGAAGTTAAACAGATGGAATTTCAGTTCAGCACGATGTTCTTTAACTTATTTTGCAAAGGTTGTTAGTTTTCATGTAGTGTCACATTGAATTGAAATTCAGAGTTGAATTTATCTTCAAATTATATTGATGATTTTGCTTTATGTCCTCTAGATACATCCCATGGCAAACACAGATTGTAGAAATCAAACATCCATTGCAGATTTCATCCTCCTGGGATTTGGGCATGTCCCTGAACTACAGAGTTTTCTCTTCCTGCTGTTTCTAGTGATCTACACTGTGACCATGGCTGGGAACATCCTCATTGTTGCGCTAGTAGTTGCTGATAGACACCTTCACACCCCCATGTATTTCTTTCTGGGGAATTTGTCTTGCTTGGAGACCTGCTACAGCTCCACCATCCTGCCCAGGATGTTGGCCAGTCTCTTGACTGGGGACAGAACCATTTCTGTTAGGGGCTGCATGACCCAATTTTATTGTTTTGCTATCCTTGCAGCTACAGAATGCTATCTGCTAGCAGCGATGTCTTATGATCGATATTTGGCGATATGCAATCCACTCCGTTATGCCACTCTGATGAACAGCAAAGTCTGTTTCCAGCTAGTGGCTTGTTCCTGGGCAAGCAGCTTTCTCGGCAGCACCATAGTAACCATTTTAATGTCTAAACTAATGTTTTGCTGCTCCAATGAAATTGACCATTTCTTTTGTGATTTCTCTCCCATCATAAAACTCTCCTGTAGCGACACCCAGCTTCTAGAACTAACGGTTTTGACAGTATCTTCCATTGGGTCATTGATCCCATTTCTACTAACCGTGGCATCCTATGTTTGTATCATCACTACCATCCTAAGGATCCCTTCCACCACTGGGAGGCAAAAGGCATTTTCCACCTGTTCTGCTCACCTTGTCATTGTCACCATCTTTTATGGGACTTTGATTTTTGTCTACATAGTTCCAAACACCCGCCCTTCAAAAGACTTACACAAGATGTTCTCTGTCTTCTATACAGTCCTGACCCCCATGGTCAACCCTCTCATCTACAGCCTGAGAAACAAAGAGGTCAAGGAGGCCCTGAGAAAATCTTTCAGTAAGGTTCTGGCTTTTGCAAGGTTTCAGACTGTAAAATGTAGTGAGATGGGGATTAAGAGATCTGGTGACCCAGGGGAGTAGCTTCTGGAAGATCCATGTCTGTGGCCACCATTCTGAGGGGGAAAAAAACAAAGATGAGATTTAAAAAAGGGACCTCTGGGTGTTAGGAGCACTGTATCCCATTCCTAGATCTTTGGAATGTCACTTAAGGCACATCTTCACTACAATAAAAGACAGATGGCATCGCCACGGTTGGCCCAGGCCAACAGACTTGGGGTCTGGGTTGGAGCCTGGACTTAGGAACCCCATGAAGATATACCCTTCGGGTGGGATCTGCGAAGCATTGAAAGGGAGTTAAGCACCTAAAATTCACTAAAAGTAAATGGAAGTTGATCACCTACTGCCTTTAGGTTTCTTTGAAAATCCTGCACTACTAAAACATAGACAAACACAGATGTCACTGAATGTTAGGACTGTCATTGGCTGTTGTCACTAGGGAATGAGTCTTCATATGACATTGGTTAGTATCTTGACTTTTGTTTTCTGGGTGATGGAGAAGAAGGGGAGAGGGGTTCATGAATTCATGTGGTTCATGAATGAGAAAAAATTAATCTGACTTCACAGGCAATTTAAATGCTGTTGGTGCAGGGGGAATTATATTTTTATCAAATATAATAATAATAATTAATAATTAATAATAATCCAATGGCCTGAAGTCTTGGGCCTTTGTTTTCTTCTTAGAGTCACAGCTCTTAAAACCAGAAGGGACCATAATGATAATCTAGTCTGCATGATACAGGTCAGAAGACATGACCCTCCGAATATATTTCCTATCCAACTTTTGCATTTTTTCGGTGTTTGATTCCTCCTAGAATTATTGATCTGGTCAACAGAGGTGCGCTGATTCCCAGCAAGTGGGGCCTCTTTCTTTCAAAATACATTTCAGCATTGTGGGTCTGTTTCAGCATTGGGTGACTTAGCCCAGAGATATGTTAATTTAACTACATTGAAAAGTTTCTGGTGAGAGAAAATCTTTCCAGCAGTTTAGAAGTAGACAGATTTTATGGCTGAGATTTTTAAAGGAACTCAGAAGATTTTCTATGGGATCTGTACATAACAAGTCATTGCATTTCATCCAGTTACCCCTCTATTGAGATTAACAACTTCCATTTGATAAAAACATGACTTGTGCTTGACTGAGGCATAACTTCCAGCAAGGCAAACAATCTGCACCTGAAGACTTCAAGAAATGGAGAATCCACCACTGCTTTAGGTTGTTTTTTTGTTTTTTTTCACAATGGTTAGTCACCTTCATCGCTAAAAAAATGTGCCTTATTTCTCATTTAAACTTTTCTGGCTTCAACCTCCTTGGTTCTTGTTCTGCTTTTTCCATTAGATTAATGGAAAAATTAATTTTAGGTCCTCTTGTTATCTCCCCATAAATGAATTTATACATGGCATTCAAGTCATCTCTCAGTCTTCAGTGTCATTAGCTAATCACACTTAGCCCTAGGAGTGTGCATTGCACCCATAGGTTGCAAAACACTTCACAGTGAAAGAGAAGTAGTACCACTGTCCTCGTCTGAGAGTGGGGGGAAACTGAGGCCTGGAAAGAGCCTAGCAGTGACTTCCTCAAGTTTACAGACCAGGCCAGATACAGATAGGAATCAAAGACAGGTAGCTTCTAGGTTGCCTCACTCCTTGTCCAATGGCCTAGACAATGCTGCACTTTGGTTGCCATGCAGCCAATATGATAAGAAATGTTGAGACCAATAGGTGCTACTAGGCAAATATTAGATGATGATGATGATGATAGATAGATAGATAGATAGATAGATAGATAGATAGATAGATAGATAGATAGATAGATAGTTAGGGTTTGACCTATAATTAACAAGAAATATGAACTTGTGGTTAACACACTAACATGGCACTAGGAAAAATTGGCTTCAGATCCAGCTCTGTCGCAGATGCACTGTATGACTGTGGGCAGGTCCTTTGCAAAGAGATGGCGTGGGAGAACTCAGCATCCATTTGGGTATCTAAATAGGTGGCCAGATTTTTCAAAGTGCTTCTCAGTAGCCCCCAAGCTAATTCAATGGGATTTTGGTGCCTTACTCCCTTAGGCTTCTTTGAAAATCCCAGCCATAGGGCTGAATCCTGCTCCTCTCACACCGCCCATGGTAAACCATGCTAGTGGGTGTGTGCAGCACACGGAGACACGCTGTCCCTCTCCCGTCAGGGGCGCGCAGAGATGTGCCAGCAGCCGGCTGCTTCTGGGAGCGGTGTGGGACCACAGCATGCAGGCAGCCTGCCTGAGCCCTGCTGCATCACTGGCCGGGTGCTGCCTGTGGTAAGTGCCTCCCGGCCGCAGCCTGCACCTCTCACACCGTCTCCTGCCCTCACAGCCCCTGCCCAGGTCAGAATCCCTTCCTGCACTCAAACTCCTTCCCAGAAAGAAACTAATATAAGATCTGTTCTAAGGTAAGAAGTAGACTGTTTGAATGCCTGTTTCATGACCCTTTGGTGGTCACTTCCCTTCTCTGTGCCTCAGTCTCCTTGTCTGTAAAATGGGGAGAATGACCCTTGCCATGCTGTGTAATGTGCTTTGAGATCTATGGCTGGAAAATGGCCTGGCAGCTCTAGATACCATTATTAAAGTCATGGAAACTCACTCCCTGTTCTCTTGGGCTTTTCTTTGTGATTCGAATGCCAATGGCATCAGCTTTGGTGTGAGATTGTTTTAACAAGCATCACAGCATTAATTCCCTTTTGAAGGTAATTCTCAGTCCTCATCGGCAGAGCCCATGGGAGATCCCAGCTGCAGAATGGGCCGGGGGATGGGAGGAGGCTGCTTTCCCTGATAAACCCTGAAAGAATCCAGAGCAGGTGGTAGATAAGGGGTTGTGTGATGCAAAGAAAGATGAGGAGCAGCAAGAGAGACCCAACCTAACAGCAATGTATAGGTGTCTGTGGAGGTCCTGAGAGGAGAAGCCTGACTGTGAGACCAGACCAGGTTACCATCAATGGAGAGGTCGCTGCTTCGAGATGAGGATTAAAGGTCAGTGTTAACAATCTCAGGACAAACCCTCAATCTCTTCTCAGTCACTCCTCTTTAGCAGTAGCCTCCCTTATTTGACTGAATAAGGGCTCTATTCCCTCAGCCTGATGTTCTGCCAGGGAAATGGGTAAAACATGTCTATCCCCACAGACGTCAATGTCTATATCTCTTTTCCAAGCCCCTTAGACAACCATCTGTTTCTCTATCCTTCTGTTGAGCCCCTTATATACCACACTACTTAGCTATTTCCTACAGAACTGTACATCTCTATACTGAACATCTTAAACAATCCCACTTTATATTCCTCTTTGGTTTCTATCCTCTGCTGTCTCACAACCTTCCTGTATAGCTTTGAGCTAAGTCATAGAAGATCAGGATTGGAAGGGAGCTCAAGAAGTCATCTAGTCCATCCCCCTGCTCAAAGCAGGACCAATCTCTAACTAAACCATCCCAGCAAACCAATCCCCAACTAAATCAGCCCATAGATTTTTGCCCTAGATCCCTAAACATTCCCCTCAAGGACTGAGCTCACAATGTTGGGTTTAGCAGGTTAATGCTCAAACCACTGAACTATCCCACCCCAGCATAGGTAGCCTGGGCCAAATTTTTAAAGGTATTTAGGATTTTAAAAAGCACCCAGTTGCCTAAAAAGCATCTAAATCAGGAAGTGTTAATTGCCCAGATGATTCTGAAAATCTGGCTCCGGATGCTTTTCTGGAAGCTCTATTTTAGCCCACACAGTTAATTGAGATCTGGGGTTCCCACACTTGTTCCGTGGCTTGGCCAGGGCAAGTCCCTGGCTGGCCATAAGTTGTTTTGTTTACCCGAGTGGTCGTAGGTTCGCAGCTCCCACTGGCTGTGATTCACCATTCCCAGCCAATGGCCCACGCTGCTTCCTACAGCTCCCATTGGCCAGGAATGGCGAACCACGGCCAGTGGGAGCTGCGAGATGCTGAACCTATGGCCACTCTGGTAAACAAAACATCTTGCGGCCAGCTAGGGGCTTACCCTGGCCAAACCACGGAAAAGGTCTGGGAACGTCTGAAATAGATGAATCTCCAAATGAAAAAAAATGGGAAAAGGTGTGGATACATCATAAATCAACTGTATTGTTGCTTTTTGGGTGGGGTTGTAGGGAATCTCTTTCCTAACACACTATGCAATGCCTGCGTGTGAAGCAGTTCCTCACTGGAGAAGGATATAAACTCTAATCAAAGTTTACAATCTCAATTTTTAGGGAATCAAATGGATGGGAATCCATTGTGTTTCACTGTATGATTATTCTTTTTTATCAATCCCCAGCTACTCACACGGGGAATTGTGAAGGTGGAAACCAATATGCACCTCATGGAGGAAGGAGAAGGGGAAAATCAAACATCTATCTCAGAATTCATCCTGCTGGGATTCGGGAATCTCCCTGAACTGCAAATTATTTTCTTCCTCCTTTTTCTGGTCATCTACATTGTCACCGTGACTGCGAACACTCTCATTGTAGTGCTGGTTGTGACTGATCAGCACCTTCATACGCCTATGTACTTCTTCCTGGGGAACTTGTCCTGCTTAGAGATCTGTTGCACTTTCGCCATCCTTCCCAGGATGCTGGCCAGCCTCCTGACTGGGGACCGAACCATTTCTGTTACCGGCTGCATTGTGCAGTTTTATTGGTTTGGTTTCCTAGTGACTGCTGAGTGCTCGCTGCTCGCTGTGATGTCGTACGATCGATACTTAGCGATATGCAAACCCCTGCACTATGCAATCTGTATGAATGGCAGGTTCTGTATGCAGCTAGTAGCCGGATCTTGGCTAAGTTCATTCATAATTCTCACCACATTAATATCATTTATGTCACAATTAGCCTTCTGTGGCCCTAATGAAATCGATCATTTTTTTTGTGATCTCACCCCAATGATTAAACTCTCCTGCAGCGACACCAGTCTGGTTACCCTGGTGACCCTCATATTCTCCTCCATAGACACTGTTCCCCCATTTCTGTTGACCCTGATATCTTATGTTTGTATCATCTCCGCCATCCTGAGGATCCCTTCCACCGCCGGGAAGCAAAAGGCCTTTTCCACTTGCTCGTCCCATCTTATTGTGGTTGCACTTTTCTATGGAACCCTGATAACGGTCTACATGTTACCAAACACCGGTGCCCTAAAAGCCCCAAGCAAAGTGTTTTCTGTCTTCTACACTGTCTTGACACCCTTGATCAATCCTCTCATATATAGCCTGAGGAACAAAGAGGTCAAGGAGGCCCTGAAGAGAGCACTGCAGAAATGTAGGGTATTCCCAGAAATTCACAACATTGATAGAAATGGTAAGAAATCAATGCACTAGTCAAAAAGGACCCCTCTACATAGTTGAAGTTCTTATCAGTTAACGCACCCTGCGTTATAGGAAGAAGATATTTTTAGAGCTGTATCTCCCATTCATTTGTATTTATTTAGGTAAATAATGGCAGATCCTCAGCTGGTATACCTTTCGGTAGATTCCTTGATTTCAGTGCTGCAATGAGATTGGAACCTGAAAACGATCTCCCCCAAATATGTCTTCAAAAATTCCATCCTGAACTCCAGTCATCTTGGCCAAAATCAAAAGCACAATGAAGTGCGTGAGGGGAAATGAAAACATTCTTTACTGTTGTTCCCAGAATTATTTCAGTCTCTCTTACCTTGGCTGGCAGGGGTTCTTCTATTCTATGAGAAACAGGAAGAGTGGGGAAGGTATATAACCCTAGTGTGCAGAGGAGAAATGTTCAAAAAGGGGGTAGAGAAGTTAGGCCTCCAACCCGCTTTCAAAATCAGTGGGATTTGGTCCCTACATTTCCTAAGTGGTGGCTGATTCTTTTTCCACCTATGAAAAATGTCAAAACTTTTTTTTTTTTACATCAGGATATTTTCACAAAAACTAAAATCCCCCAGCCTGAAAAATATTGGTTTTAAATGGGTTCTGGTTCTGACTATACATCCACTATGTTTAATCGCTTCAGAAATGCACTTTTCCTTCAGAAAATCAAGTCAGCTAACCAGTGACCAATCAGGCCTGTCACAGATGGTTATGTATTAAATTAAAATATTTGGGATTTTTATTTTTTTTTATTTTATTTCTCATTTTTTAAAATTTCTAAATACTATTCCCAAGTCTTTTTGCATTGCCAGAATCCTATTCCATTTGTGATATCCTGCGGTCTGTGTTTCTTGGATTCTCCGTTCATCTTTGGACAATACCCCAAATTACTCTGATATGCTGGGTTTACAAGCCAGCACTCAAATGCTTCAGCTATGAAGTATGAGTGACACCACATATTTTACACAGTGCTCCAGAAAGCAAGGCACTGCACTTGAAATCAGAGCACCTGTGTTCTGTTAGTTAGTCTGGCCGAAGGTGAGGTCTTGGAAAAGCCATCGCTGAAACCTCATCCTCTCTGTGCAGGCTAGTGCTTTGAATGCATCAGCCTCCGAGTCCTTGGAGTGCTTCCCACAGCATTCAGCTCCCGGCGCTGGACACTCAGTAATTACCAAGTTTGCCACCTCCAAAGATTGCACACAAGGTTGTTTGGCCCAGATATGCATTCACACTTTGCTTAACATTACAAATAGAAGTTTATTAACAAAGGTAGAGATTGAAGTGATGCTGAATAAGGACAGTGGAAACAGATGTGGTTACAAATTAAACAGAAGTATAACATGCTTCTAAGCCCTTGTCTACACTTGGGGAGTGTTGACCTAAGATACGCAACTTCAGCTACAAGAATAGTGCAGCTGAAGTCACCGTATCTTAGGTTGACTTACCTCTTGTCCTCACGGCACAGGGTCGACTGCCGCCACTCCCGTGTCAACTCCGCTTCCGCCTCTCGTCTTGGTGGATTACAGGAGTCGAAGACAGAGTGATTGGGGATCGATCACTACCTGCCGATCCGGCAGGTAGTGAAGACATACCCTAAGTGACTAAACATGACTTGAGCAGGTTAAAAATCTGCCTAAAATTACCTTGCTCACCTAAATCAATCCTTCAGCATCACCAGGGCCAGGATCCAACTTTCATGGATGCAAAAAGTACTGTGCTTTTTGTCCCTCAGTGTGGGACCACAAAAATGTCCTTTTTCCTCCTTATAGTCCAGTCAACCATTGAAACCTATTGTTGTTTGCTCTCCAAAGTGCTGCTACTATTTTGCTTTTTCTCATCCTCTTGTTAATGTGCTTTTCCTGTTGGCTTCTGATGCAGATGAATACCCATTCCATCTGATTTATCCTACTTAGATTGCACACAGACAAAGGCAGACCGGTAACCCAACATTTCTTTGTCTGGGAACATCTTGTTTATCAACCTGCCTAGGTACATAGTTTAAACATGTTTTTGATACACATTCTTCTCCTTCAATTACATTCTGTGGCCTTATTGATGATTGATGATAGATGATTGATTAATTGATTAATAATGATAATTGATTCATCTCTTAGAGCACAGCAGTCAAGAAAGTTTCAGTCTCCTGAGGGCTACAGTATCAGGAATATTGTTGTCAGTATCATTAGAATGAGAGACTCTAAGAACACACAAGAAAAAAATGTGATTTGTCAGAAGTCCCTTTATTGGCAAATCCATTAAGCAGATAAACAACCCCACAAACACTGAAATACAACAGAAGATAGACAGACAGTCCAAAGTAGTTAGCCCTGGGACCAGAATCACTCATTTTTCACCTTTCCTTCTGGGAGACCCTGGAGTATCAGTCATTATCTTCCCCATCATCATATTCATTGTCATCACCCTCACTGTGATTGTCATGTTGGTGTCTTTCATTTCCCCCCAGCACACAGGCCAGGCAATACCATTTGATCCCGAGTTATGCTTACTCCAGCTAAAGCTCACACTATGCATAAGGGTTCCAACCGTTTTTCCTTATCCATACTTCCATAGCTCGCTAATTTAGCGGTGCCCCAGTCTCAGTGGCTATTCCCCTTAGTTCCTCTTCTTCTCACTAACATCTACATCTATGAGTTTCCATAGTAACATGAGGTTTTTTCCAGAAACCCTCACAATGTTACTGACGGGCATCTTGTGGTATTAACTGGCACATTGCCACATATTTTCCAGTCAATATCTGCATAGTTTACAGAACATCAGCAAATCTGATGAGGTTCAACAAAGACAAGTGCAGAGTCCTGCACTTAGGAAGGAAGAATCCTTTCTAAGGATGCCTAATCCTTCCTAAGGATTCTGGGTAGGGCCAGGCTGGGCAGGTACAAATCCAGGATGTTGAGAGCAAGAGATTTGCAGGAGGAGCTCTGTAGTCATTCTCCAGAGAGCAAGGGAGTTAGTTAGGGACAAGTAGTTCTAGGGAAAAAATGAGCCCTGGGATCCTGCCCTGGACTACAGAGACTGGTGAGAAGCTAAGAGGGGTGAAGAATCCACTGGGAGTGGAGGAAGCTCAAGCTGGTGAACCCAGAAGTAGGCCAGAGATAGAGAGGTGAGGTAGGCTCAATCCCAGGGTAACAGCAACAGGATCTGAGATTGAGCAGACTGTGGTTCATAGGGTCCCTGCGCTGTGTCCCAGAGTAATGGTGGGCTCAGGTTTCCCAACCATCAGTTAGGAAAATGGTTCCAGACATAGGCTTGGACTGCAAGATGGCCTGACACAGCATATGGACAGCTTGTCCAGTGGGACCTTGACATCCTGGAAGGGGAAAACTAAACAGTGACCTGACCTTCATGACAGAGGGCCATGTCGTGAAAAGGGAACTCCCAGAGAGAGAGGCTAAGGTGTAAGCATCCACCGGGAAGGAATGTCAGCCCGGGGGAGACCTAATCCCCAGACCCAGCCACAAGGAGGTGGTGAATGTACCCTGTTACTTGCATATTTTGAATTTGGTCACTTATATCTATGTAAGTGACTCTTGATAGGAAGTGTCTATCGTGGTCATATGCATGGACTTAATATAATCTTTTAAAATCTGGTTCCTAGGTCTCTTTGGAGTCAAATCACTTCAGAAAATCCCATTAGGTCCTTAAATGCCTTTGGAAACATCTCCCTGATTGACTCACCCAAGGTCACACATGAAGGCCATGGTGGCATCAAGAAGTGAACCCTCTTCTTCAATGAGCCAAGCCAGTGCCCTACCCAATGGGCCATGCTTTCCCTGATCTCTATTGCTGCTCCTAAAGGAGAAGGGATCTGCTTGGAAATCCTGCCCTTGACGGAGTGGAAAATCTCAGCCTCTGTTTCCACGCGTAAGTTTTTTAAAGGCCTCCTTCACCTCCTTGTTCCGCAAGCTGTAGATGAGAGGGTTGACAAGGGGAGTGACCATTGTGTACAGAGTGGCCACAGCTTTGTCCCTATCCAGGTAAGCGGAGTGGGGACGGATGTAGGTGTAGATCACGGTGCTAAAGAAAAGCGTCACTACCATCACATGAGAGGAGCAGGTGGAGAAGGCCTTGCGTTTCCCTGCGGTGGACCTGATTTTCAGGACAGAAGAGATGATGTAGACATAGGAGAGGAAGGTGAGGAGGAAGCAACCTATGCCCAGGAACACGTCCGTCACCAAGGCCAAGGTTTGGTTGTAGCCCGTGTCGCTGCAGGACAGCTGAAGCAGCGGTGGTAGCTCACAGAAGAAGTGGTTGATAATGTTGCGCCCGCAGAAGGACAAGCGAAGCAAAGAGAGAGTATGTGGCAGAGAGATTAGGAAGCCCAGTGCCCATATCCCTACTGCCAGGCAGCAGCAGGTTCTCTGGCTCATGACAAGAGAGTAGCGCAAAGGGTGGCAAATGGACACATAGCGGTCAAAAGCCATGCCAGTCAACAGCAGCAGCTCCGTCAACAGGAAGGCGCTGAAGAAATACAACTGTGCCAGGCAGCTTTGGAAGGAGATGGCCTTCTTCTGGGCCAGCAGGTTCTTCAGCATCTGTGGCACGGTCGAGGTCATGCAACCAATGTCTAGCAGGGAGAGGTTGACCAGGAAGAAGTACATGGGGGTGTGGAGTCCAGACTGCGAACAGATGACGGTGATGATGGAGACATTCCCCAGCAGGGCTGCGGCATAAGTGGATGCGAAGGCGAAAAATAGTATCAGCTGCACCTGAGGGTGGTCAGAGAAACCCATCAGAATAAACTTGGACATGTCTGTTTGGTTCCTTGTGTCTGCCATCCTGATAATCGTGATCCTACAAGGTTGGCCAATTGGCTTGAGTGAGTGATTGATTTCTGCGAACGGAAGCCCCTTCTTGGGAATTCCAGGGATGTAATTTCCTTCCTGATATTGCAATCAACGCAATTGGATCCACATCAGCATACATTAGTTCACTGCATGGTCCCTTTTCCTGCAGAACTAAAATCAGAATCCAGAGTATTAAATGATTTGTTGTCCCTCATTGCAGCGCAGAATTTATACACAACCCATCCCTGAGCTAGTTGTAAAATTCAATGCATCGACATTCCTCCCTAATGTTATACAATATTATAGGATTTTATAAGTGAATACCAAGATTATATAATATAATTTTACATTCTGATGCCGATTATTCTGTGCAATAATATTGACAGCTGTTCTGTGCTGGACATTCATGTCCTGTTTAAAACGACTCATCTCTTCAAAAGAATCTAAAGAAGTGAGACGTCTAAGTACCACTATATTTCAGTGTGAGCTCAGAGCTTTAAGATCCCTGTAAGAGGAAGACGTGGGGATTGAGTAACCATTGTTACAAACTGCTAACGGAAGTAATGGAGTCTCCATCTCTGGATGACTTCAGATCCAGACTGGATGCCTTTCTGGGACACAGCCGTTAGCCACACAGAATTTATTGAGCTCAATGCAGGATCATAACTGGGTGGGATTTAAGGGCCTGTGATACAAAGGAGGCCAGATTACATAATCTAGCCTTTACCTCTATGAAATATAAGAATATGATAGATAGATAGATAGATAGATAGATAGATAGATAGATAGATAGAT
>ML677535.1:217781-264467 GCA_007922305.1 Dermatemys mawii | reverse complement strand
GATAGATAGATAGATAGATAGATAGATAGATAGATAGATAGATAGATAGATAGATAGATAGATAGATTGATTGATTTATGGGGACAGAGAGAGAGAAAGAGTGAGGGAGAGGGAGAGAGAGATAGAGGGTATATGGGGATATATAGATAGATAGACAGACAGACAGACAGACAAAGAAGTGTTATTTACCCCTTCACATAACACAGGAGCTAGGGGGCACCCAAATTAATTAGTAGGCAACAGGTTTAAAAAATTCTTAAGGAATTATCTCTTAACACAACTCATAAGTTGACCTGTGGAACTCATTGCCCTAGGATCTTATGAAGGCCAAACGTATAACTGGGTTAAAAAAAAATTAGGTAAATTCATGGAGGAGAGGTCCCTCAATGGATATTAGGCAGAGATGCAACCTCATGCTCTGGGTTTCCCTAAACTGCCAACTGCCAGAATCGGGGACAGGATCACAGGATCACGTGAAATTGCCTTCTTCTGTTCATTCCCTCTCAAGCATCTGGCACTAGCCACTGTCAGAAGAGAGGCTACAGGGCTTGGTGGACCTTTGTTGTGACTCAGAGTGGTAGTTCTAATGATTTTAATAGATAGATTATCTGCTGGTCTGGCACTGCACCATTATATGCAAGGGTATTCCCTGGTACATCTACACTGCGAGTGGCAGCAAGTCTCAGAGCCTGGTTGACAGACTTGGTCTCACGGGGCTAGTGCCAGGGTGCTAAAACTAGCCATGTACATGCTGCAGCTCAGACGGGAACTTGAGGTCTGAAACCTGATGGGGGAGGTGGGCACCTCAGGCCTTGAGACTCACTCTAAGGGCTGCCGCTCGCTGTGCAGAGCTGCAGGAGGAGATCAGTCTGTTAGTGACTGCTATGACATAGCTGTGGGCAGCACTTAGCAAGACTATCAAGAGGGGAATAATCTTGGGTGCAGTCTGAAAAAGCCCCTAGGAGATGTCGTTGCACAAATCCCACTGACGAAATTTTCAGGTTTTGCAGAAAATAAAATCTTTCTGAAAAAAAAAAAAGACATTTTTGTTCCAAATTGTGACCAGCTCTAGTGCTGAGGTTGAAGCAGAGCCTGGCAGGAGCCCAAGAGCCTAAGGGATTTAGGCACTAAAATCATAAAGAATAGTAATGAGAACTGGGCACTTGACTCCCTTTGCTGTTTTTGAGAACTCTGGCCTATATTTCCAGCACAGAAAGGAAATCAGGCCTTCAAAAAGTAGACTTACGTGGCTCAACATCATTAACAGTAGTTATTAAGAACATCAGTTATATACTAGTGATTAGCAATTGATAATCAATAACACAATCAGTTCAGCTTATATAACACTTTACATTTTATCTGGCCCCTTTAGCACAAGGCAGATGAGCATCAACATCAGAATCAAGGAAATCCCTGAAGTTCTTACTACAAACCTCATTCATGCAAATTATCCTCTAGGGCTTGATTTTTGAGGTGAATCATGAAAAGAAAATCTGCAACAATTTTGACAAAAATTGACATTTTTCTTTTTTGCTGGACTTTGTCCGTTGAACTTTTTTTTTTTGGTTTCCCAAAGTTTTAGTTTTTTCAACATTATGACAAAAACTATTTTTTTCTCCATAAAAGAATCCATTTAATGGAAAAGTCATTTTCCATTGCAAAATACATGGTTTTGATGGGAAACAAATCAATCTTGCCCAGTCGTACTACATAGAGGTTGCAATTCTTGCTTCTATGGACACAGTCATAGCACTATAAAGCTGCTCAATATCATTGCCTCTATGGACTGTTATAATGAGGATGGCGTTCAATTGTTCATGTCGACTAAAGTTAGGGCAAGAAGAAATCAGTTTATGCAGCAGAATGAAGATGTAGGTTAGATATTAGGAACTACTTCCTAACTCTAAGGGTAGTTAAGCTCTGAACAGGTTATCTAGGATGGTTGGGGAGTCAACACCACTAGAGGTTTAAGAGCAGATTAGACAAACACCTGTCAGGGATGGTCTAAGTCTATTACCCCTGCCTCATTTCTATAATGCTATGAAAAGAAAATCTTTAGAACATTTTCATGAAAACAGAACTGTTTTGAGGGAGTGGTGGGTATCATCTGGCAATTAGTGAGCAGTCCGAGATGGGAGAAACCCAGGTTTGAGTCCCTAGTCTGCAGGAGTCACAGCAGAATTTTTTTCCAGCCAAGGGTTCCAATTCAGACAGAGGACAGATGACTCATCCACATACCCATCCCCTACCGTAAGCACACAGATACGGAATCTCTCTTTCTTTGTACCCAGCACCCAAAACACTTCCAGATGAAAGTTTCATGGAGACTGATATGTCTTAGCAAAAGAGCATATTGTTTCAAACCAGTCCTAGAAATAATCTATAACTATGTCTACACGAGGGGTTGATACTGTATAACTATATTTATAAAAAAGCATGGTCAGAACTAAAATAATTATACTCGAAAGTCTGTGATAGACCAGGTCTTACTCTTGATGAGTAATACCTTACGCCACAAGAAATACCAGGGTCAGTTTTCACTAAGATTTAGGCAAAACTCCTTCCGATGCCAGCGAGATTTTTTCCTGAGAAAAGACTACAGAAGTTGGGCCATTATCGCAGACAGTGGAAAGCAAGATTTTGATCTCAGTGACCTCAATGTGAACATGGAAAGTCTCTTCGGAGTTGATAGAGGGCTACCAAAATCAGAACATGGAGCCATCTTTTCAAAGCTATTTACCTATCTTTGGTACTTACCTGAGCCCCAGAGCCCTAGCACTTGAAAACCCCATGATCTAAAATGTATTGATCCTTGGGAGGCCTGGAAGAATTCCATATTTACATCTGGAGAAATAAAGGCCAATTTTCCAAAGGTATTTAGCTGCATTTTTAGGCACCTGATGGGATTTTCAAAGGCATGGAAACAGGTGCCTAAATCCTATTGATTTCAATGTAAATTAAACTATTATGTACCTGGCTTAGCCATGATCACACAGGAAATCTGCAGAAGAACAGAAGATTGAAGACAGCTCACTCGTAACCCTAACCATGCCGTAAGCACTGGGTCAGTCTCCCTTCTTGAAAACAATTGCTTTTGAAATGCCATTAAGTAGCTGCATCTTTAGGTGCTGAAATACCTTTGCAAACTCTGGACGCTGGCCCTTTAAGATCCTATCTAACTCTCTGCTCTACTGTAATAAGATAACACCTTCACTGTTCATAGAGAAGCATTTACCTTGGTCATAAGTACCATTTCCACTTGCTTCTCAGCCTCATGTTGCTTATCAGAAATGAGACAAGGTGCGCTCTTCACATCTGCTAAAGGATGGGAAAACCCAGCCCCCAAACACACACCGAGCCCATCTTTGCTCAAAGCAGAGTGTGGGTGAAGTGGCCCATCAGCAGATCTATAATATAGACTGTCCAGACACCTCATTACTAGTGGCTCATTCCCAAAGGTCTACAGCACAGAGCTGACTAAACATCAGTATCGGAGAATTTCAGTGGGATTTGGGCACTCAGCTCCCTTGGGGGCCACTGAAAATCCCAGACAGAGACAATTACTCTCAGCCTATTAATTTTCAAAGCATATGCATATCTTCCAAGAAGCCGATGAAGAACTTTTGTGTTTTAATAGGGCCAAATGGAAGCGTATACATCTCAGAACAAAGAATGCATACAGGATGGGGGATGTAATCCTGGAAAGCCGTGATTCGGCAGAAGTTCATAGAACTTTCCCTTAGAATCATGCCAAGTCACTGGGTTCAGTACAGACTTTGATGGGTGGTACCTCTAATGAGCCCGCACCTTACAACACAGTGCCCCCTACT
This sequence comes from Dermatemys mawii, assembly GCA_007922305.1. Taxonomy (NCBI): domain Eukaryota; kingdom Metazoa; phylum Chordata; order Testudines; family Dermatemydidae; genus Dermatemys; species Dermatemys mawii. The sequence goes on along the minus strand of ML677535.1, from coordinate 260,637 downwards.
GCTGGGCTGGAGCATCAGAGCCAGCACTAAGACCAAGGAGATCTCTCTCACTCTCTCTCTCTCTCTCTCTCTCTCTCTCTCACACACACACACACACACACACACACACACACACACCAGGAGCTACCTAGCCTGCTCACTGAACCTTCCAGTGGAAGAATTAATTCTCAGGATGGAGACAACAATACAAACATATGACACCACAATTAGAAGAAATGGAGGAAATACCGCTACAGAAGACAGCACATACTCCACTGTTCTGACCACATAAGAGTTGGTACAGGAGTTTTAACACGGGTGTTAGGTCACAGAAGAAACTACCAGTTTCACTGGTGCTGCAGAAAGTTAAGGTTGACATTAAAAGTACTGTTATGGTGAGAATCAGAAAACCAGCTACCCAAGACCCTGATGCTAGTTGAACGCAAAATGTGAAGTTCATTATAGCTGCATAATGCAGTGGGTTACATATCACCAAATACCAGCTACAGGGCATGCCTGACAAGAAGATGCACTCATTACAGGCTAGACAACCAGAAAAGGTGAAGGAAACATCCAGTGAATGAAACACTTCTGTCTACAGTCAGGAAACTGGATGGTGGAGGTGTAGCAGGTCTCCAAGCAGGACATGTTCCCGAGGAAGAAGTATATGGGAGTGTGTAGGTGTTGATCAGCCACAACTAGCCACAACTAGCATCCTTAGAAGTTTTTAAGACCCAGCTTGACAAAGCCCTGGCTGGCATGATTTAGTTGGGGTTGCTCCTTCTTTGAGCAGGGAGTTGGACTAAAAGACCTCCTGAAGTCTCTTCCAACCCTGATATTCTATGATTCTATGATTAAACCAGAACGTCCCAGAACAATAATTACTGAGTTCTTTTCCCTTGCAAACCTGGGTAATGAAACTCCAAATGTACTACATGTTTAAATAAAGATCTAATTATGAAGAGATATATATTCTCTCTGATTCCAGAACGTAAAAATTTAGGGGTACTCTTAATCTATTCATCTAAGGCCAGATCCTCAAAAGTACTTTGGAATCAAATTCCCACTGATTCAAATGAGTAGTAGATACCTAAGTATGTTTGGAGATCTGGACCTTACTCCACTGATTAGCATTATTGACCGTAGTGGAACTACTCATTTAAGTGATTGCTGTGCACTGGGGTGCACAATCTGGCCTTTAGTTCAGTGGTCTGTTTTTAAGTTTCTGTGGTTTTAATTTTCTGATGAGATTGACGACAATCGTGCGGCTGATGAGGTTTACCACTGATTTCAATGGGAGAACATCTACAGCCCCTTGAAAACAAAATACTGACATCCATGTATGTTCCACTTCCTGAACTTCATTCTATTAGCCATAACAATCATCACTGAATTGATTCATTTCTAGTGGGGTCCTGAAGGGATTGGGTTTTGAACCTATAGTATTTAACATTTTTATTAATGACCTGGAAAAAAAAGTCAAATCATCACTTATAAAGTTCACAGATAACACCGAAATAATGAAGAGGACACTGATATAAAGTGATCACTTGGTAAGCTGGGTTCAGACAATATAAATTTTAATATGTCTAAATGTATACATGTAGGAACAAAGAACGTAGGCCACACTTAGACTGTGGGGGACTCTATCCTGAGAGGTAGTTACTCTGAAAAATGGATGCAATGAATAATTACCTGAACATAAGTTCCTGGTATGACATTGTGCAATGTGATCACTGGCTGCAGAAACAGGGGAATCTTGAGCAAGAGTAGAGAGTTAATTTTACCCATGTATTTAACACAGTGACCACTGCTGGAATCCCGTGTCCAGTTCTGGTGTCTACAACTCAATAAAATAGAGAGTGTTCAGTGAAGAGCCATAAGAATGATTAAAAGATTAGAAAACCTGTCCTATGGTGATAGAGTTGAGGACTCAATTAATTTAGCTTAACAGAGAGAAGGTTGAAAGATGACTGGATTACAGTCAATAAGTATCTGCACAGGGAACAAATATTTAATAATGTCTCTTCAGTCAAGAAGAAAAAGATATAACATGTTCCAATAGCTGGAAGTTAAAGTTAGACAAATTCAGAGTGCAAATAAGGCATACAATGTGAACAGTTGACAGTAATTAATCACTTAATAAAGTTCAACTTAATAAAGTTCATAGTGGAGTCTACATCACTGACCATTTTAAATCAAGATGTGATGTTTTTGAAAAAAAAATCTGCTCTAGGAATTATTTCAGGGCAATTTTCTGGCCTGGGTTTTACAGAGGTTAGACTGGGTGATGACCACAATGATTCTGTCCAGCCTTGGAATCCATGAATCGATGAAAGAGATAAGGGGTCTCATTCTGATCTCGAGGCTTGATCCAAAGCCCACTGATGGCAATGAGGTACTTTCCATTGTTTGAAAAGGTCATCAGATCAGACTCTTACTTCCACGGGTATAAATGCAGAGTGATGCCCTTGAAATTCTTTAATATGAGGATGAAGATAGGTAGATAGGTAGATACATAGATAAGCTCACTCTTTTTATGAAAATCACTTGGATTTGTGGTATTCCCACTGGTCTGATCACAAACACAGGTTTGTTGTGTCTCCTATGGAAATATTAACAGTGTTCGAACACATCAGCTGTGTTTCAAGTCCAGGCTTGATCTGGCTTACATCAGCTCTCTTGGGCATCTCATTAATCCTTTTGTCAAGTTGGCTCTGCCTTTCAAAGGCTGGTGGAAGCATTAGAAGCAATGCTGTCTCTTTTCAGGAGACAGTGCAGATCTTGCTTTGTGCTGCTGCTGTGTTAGTTTAGCAAAGATCTTTACATATGAGGCAAATGAAGTCATGTATCCTACAACAGAACAAATTCCGCTCAGCTGAGTGTCCTGTGTGGGCTCTTCAAAACACTGGTTTTGAGATTTGACTTAACACCCGATAAAACATTCTCCAGTTCCCCGGACACTTGATAGTCTGGTGACTTTTACTTGGATTCCAAACACGGTAAGATTTTAGGTGTTATATATTTCAAGGTATATTTTCTTATTGATTTCCTGGTTATTCTTTCATATTCTGCCCATATGCTCTCAAGTGTAATCAATTTTCGATCAAGACTCCTATCATTTTCCTTAGCACAGGGTCTAATTTACACCTTTTTTTTAAGCTAGCACCAAAAAGCTTTTTGTCCATTTCTTCATTTAAATATTGCCATTGTGCTGAAGTTGATGGAAGAACTCACCACAATAAACACGTCTGAGGGAAGTACTTAAAGAATTGGGTCCAAAACTGCTAAGTGTTTAGCAATCAGCTCATTCTTCCCTTGTACCCCACAAAAGTACTTACTCCAGCCAATAAATAAATAGATAAACTGCCCCTAGAAACATGTGAACAAGAGGATAACAACTGTTGGGAATCAGGCTATTGATTTCAATGACACTATTGCCAAAGAATCAAAGAAAGGTAGTGCTGGAAGGGACCATGAGAGGTCATTGAGTCAGCCCCCTTGTGCTGAGGCAGCTTTATGTCCTCCTAGACCTCCCATGACAGATATTTGAGACAAGTTTCTCACAGGCATATCTATTGGTTGACAGCATCAGGACTTTGATATGGACTTTGCTGACCAGCAATCTAATCACTAGATAGATAGATAGATAGATAGATAGATAGATAGATAGATAGATAGATAGATAGATAGATAGATAGATAGATAGATAGATAGATAGATAGATAGAATGTAAAGACTTTAAAGTGTGGCATATGACTCTGAGTGCTCTTGCCGTCTGCTCGAGATTCACGATTTATTTTAAAGTACTTTCTTTCCCCAGCTGTGGCTTTAAACAGTAACACGAACAGCAGGGACAACTGACCAGCTAAGGGTAGAAACACAGAAAATGACTCTGCATGGATAGTGTCTGTCTAAAACATGCAGTGATCTCACTGGATAACCTTGAATAATATTTGCTACCTAAGTTGTTTTACTAACATTCATTTCAGGTGATAATTGTGATAATAGTAGGCCAAATACATTTCAGACAGATGTTTGATTTAGATGTTACAGTCCCTTGAAGAAAAATCTCTTTAGAAGGGAGCTCGGCAGTGTCATCCGTGGAAGAAATGGGGGAAGAGGGGCCCTGCAGCAGTGGAAAGACTCCATTGTTGAGGGATCTCTCTGTCACTATCTATTGGAGAGCAAAAGGAATTGACTGGATAGACCTAAGGGACAGGACATCAACATGGAACGTGCCTGAGGTTGCCCTCAGAAAGATGTCTGTCAGGCACAGTTCATCAAGGGAGCCTGGGCAGAGCTAGAAGAAGGAAAAGAAGAGGGGAAGAGGTGCTCCTTGTGCCTCTTGAGTGGTGAGACCTTTCTCAAGAGCCCTAGGTGCCATGGATCCCTTCACAAGAGCCAAGTTGAGACTGTTGGACAGCGCAGAAAAGTGGCAGGTGTGTTCATGGTGATGGGTGGAATAAATCAGCAGTGGCCCCTGCTCCGAGGGGAAGGATGGTGCAGAGAGGCCGTACCCGCAGTTTCTTGGGGGCAGTGTATGGCTCAGGGAATGGATGGCAAAGGCGGTGGCTTTGAGGGGACAAAGGGTAGCAGAGCTGATTAGTTTGGACTGAAGCCACAGAGGAAAAACAGCAGACAACCCAAGGGACACTGTTGCAGGCCTTCTTACCCAGCAAGAAAAGCTGATATCACTCCCGCTGGGTTAGGTAACAGAACATCCCATGCATCCCTGACCAGCTAGAATCCTGGGACTTCTCCAGTTCTGGACAACGAGTGGTGAGGGTGGAGCTGGGGCACAGGGAATTGGCCAGAATAAATAAGCTAAAGGAGGACTGAGGTTGGTACTTTTGAGACACCCAAGGATAGTTTCACATCATAGAATTTGTTAATTTATGAATTGCTGGTTTCCCCAAATCCAGTCGGCTGCCCTCCTCCCACCTGTCCATCCCAAATAAAGTTCTCTATGTTGTATCCCTTTGTCTGGTGCTTGCCAGGTGGAAGACTTGCCCATCAAGGGTGCCCGGGTGATGTATGTCTTTTCTTAGTTTTCTGAGTGGCGACTGAAGCTGGTGTAAGTGAAGGCTTTAAGGAAACCCATAACAAAATTGAAGCCACTCCTTTGGGAAGTTGACACCATCTGGCAAAGAGGGTCATATACCAAATGGTTCAATTGGTTTTGCTTTCCAGGCTTTAGTCAAACATTGAAAATTTCAGAGTATGTACTTTCTCAAAGTATAGTGTGAATTGTTTTGTCTGTTGTTTTCAAACCTACTCCACCCCTCACACAGACATTAGAAAATTTGGGAAATGTTTCGTAAGGTTCCAGACACATCTTGAAAGAATTATCTGGACATCTGTAGGTTGTTGACCTAGCTTCCAGTGACCAGAGCCCAACTGCCCTCCCTCCCTCTGATGGAAGAGACTCACGTCTAGGGTGATGAGCCATGACTACATGTACTTGTAAGTTTAATTATCAAATAGTTGAAGTGACCAAACCATTGTTATCAAGAAGGCTACACTGGAAAGAAGGTAGTACTCAATGTGACTAAGAATGGCAGAATCAGACACTTAACACATAAGCCAACCAAAGTAGAAGTAACTTGTAGTCAAAAGCAAATACTGAGTCCTTACAGTCATACTCAGACTTTACTCATCAATATTCAGGCAAAGCTCCCATTGGATGTCCCTGAGTAAGGATATTTTGGTCAGAGGTTAAAGCTCTCAGCTAGAACCATTGCAATGTGCCAGGAGCAGAAATGATAATTAACAAAATCATTCATAGATAGATAGATAGATAGATAGATAGATAGATAGATAGATAGATAGACCTATTTTTACAACCCTTTTATAAATCAATGGTATTAATCATGGAGGATTTTGCCCACATCTTAATCTGCCAAGAAGAAGAGTCATAAATCACAATTGTAGGAGAAAGTTGATTAATCTGGACTTCATAGTAAATTTTTCTAAAACAAACAAACAAAAATGGAGGCCAGCTTTTTAAAGCTATTTAGGAACCTACTGGGAATATCCAAAGCATCTAAGTGACTAACCCCAATGAAGTTGAAGAACATTTAGGAGAAGCTTCAATGTATTGTCTGTATTTGACCTTTTTAACTTTTACCTTTTTCTATGTTCTAAAGGAAATGTCAGCCATGGAGTCAGTAAGAAAGGCAAACCACACAAGAGTGAAAGAATTCATCCTGCTGGGGTTTGGAAGAGGTCTGTGGTTCCAGATTGTCCCCTTTGTCGTGTTCCTAGTGATTTACATCATGACCGTGCTGGGAAACACCATCCTGGTCCTCATCATTCAAGCTGATTCTCACCTTCACACCCCCATGTACTTCTTCCTCAAAAACCTGTCCTTCTTAGACTTCTGCTGCTCTTCCTCTGTGGCCCCCAGAGCCATGGTGAGCTTCCTAGCAGGGAGTAAAGCTATTTCCTACAATGGATGTGCCACTCAATTCTTCTTCATCACTGTCTTCCTCACTACCGAAGCCTTTCTCCTGGCAGTGATGGCATATGATCAATACACCGCCATCTGCAACCCACTCTTATATCCCGTCACCATGTCCAAGTGGGTTTGCATTCAGCTGGTTGCAGGGTCATTTATCTGCGGCTGTGTGAATTCAATGGTGCAAACAGGCTTCACCTTTACACTGGACCACTGTGGGTCTAATGTGATAGATAATTTTTTCTGTGACGGCCCTCCCCTGGTTAGCCTCTCCTGTAGTGACACGTATGTCAATTATCTTGTGATGTTTACCTTCTGTGGCCTCATCATAGTGAGCACTGCCCTGATTGTGCTCATCTCCTACATCTGTATCATCTCCACCATCCTCAGGATTCGCTCTGCTCAGGGCAGGTACAGAGCCTTCTCTACCTGCGCCTCCCACATGATGGTTGTGACTTTATTTTATGGGTCCACTGCTTTAATGTATGCCCAACCCCCCAGTCTCTCTTCTCTCTACCCAAGAAAAGCGATGTCCATATTTTATACCCTTTTCGTTCCCATGTTGAATCCCTTCATCTACAGCCTTAGAAACAAGGAAGTAAAAGACTCTTTAAGAAGGATTGTGGGCAAGAAACTTTTGAAAAAATGAACAGTCTTTGAACATAAAGATGAAACCATGAAACTGGTGGGCCAAGGTATCGTGCAGTGCAATGACAAATTCTAACCAAATATTTAATTTTTATTGGGTTTAGTTTTTGTGCAAGAACAAAGAAATGAATCATTGCAATCCACAGTATCTATCTAATCTATCTATCTATCTTTTTTCTGTGGGTCCATCTGTCCTACTCTTTCCATCTCTCTCCACTTACCTGACTAACTGACCTGTGGAACTCATTGTCACTGGATCTTATAGTCACATTTATATTCTCAGAATTCTATAATGTCTTGATATATCAAATGTGTTTACAGGAGAGTCTGCCTTTCAGTGACAGTTCTCTGTGGTTCAGTGGTAACATGGTGTCTGTAATACAGACAGACTGGGTTTTTAACTTGCCATTTTGTGGGTCCAATAAGATTAACTATTTCTTCTCTGATATTCCCCCATTCATTAAGATTTCTTGCATCAACACATCTCAGTATTAAATGCAGTTGTTTGCAGCCTGCTATACTGGTCATCTTCGCTCCAATTTCTCTCATCCTTCTGTCCTACCTCTTTATTGTCTCCACCACCTTAAAGATGGCATCAGCTGAAGCAGACAGAAAGCCTTCTCCCCTGCTCCTCATACCTCATTGTGGTGACATTGTATTATGGGAGCAGCAGTCTGATCTATTTAAGACCCAATTCTGTTAACTTAAAGACAGCAACAATGTGCTCTCTCTGATATACACAACCATCACCCATATTTTGAAACCCTTTATCTCCAATCTGAGAAACAATGATGTGACAGGGACTCTGAAGAGATTGTTGGGAGACAGGAAAAAGAGAAAAATATTTTCTCACAGAAAGTAATTTGGGTGCACATCTTTTTTTTTCCTGCTATCAATTACAATTACACAACCATGCAAATCTGGAGTAGCTCCTTTGAAGTCAGGGGCATTCAATGCTACGGTTGAACTAGTGTTCAAAAACTGCAAAAAAGAAACACATGCAAATGTTAATTTTCAGTCAATTTTTTGTGTGCATTGAAATTAGAGATCAAATTAGAAATCATAGTTTCAGAAATGATGATTATCTTCATAGCTGCTTGAAATATAGAAAAAATTACCTCAAAATTCATCTGAATTTAATATAAATGGACTTTCATTACTTTCATTTCAACTCAAAATTAGAATGAAAAATGTTATTGAAATATGTAGAATAATTTTAATGTCCTCTGTGTAAAATCATTGATTTGGAGACCACACATATATCTGACTGTTTTCTAGATACCTGTATTTAGTTCTTTCTGGTGATAGTGGGAAAACTCTTGATCTTGAGTAAAGCTGGCTGGAAAATTGGGATTTTTCTGGAAATTTTTTATGGGAAAAATCCCCAATAAAAATGTTCTTCTCTGGAAATTCCAATTGTCCTGCATGAAATTTTGAAACATAGAAAAGTGTTGGGTTTTCTTTTCACACTTTCTTAGTTTCCAAATGATTTCCAGCCTTGCAGAATATTGCTAAGCATTGAAAATAGGCTTTTTTAAAAGTTAAAGTATTGCTTTCTCTATGATAGTAATATTTATAGCACTTAGTTATTATTTTCCAAATGGAAAAATTTGGAGGAAGATCAGAAAATAGGGGTTTCCCCCTCAATTTTTTGCTGTTTTCCAAATTTTGCCATTTTGGAAAATATCCTGCTCATGGGAGGATCCTGGGCTAAGGTTTTCTCAGGGGAATAGTGGCATTAAGCGCCCAATGGGAGATGGGTTACTCAGAGAATGGAGTGTATTTATCTATCCATCCTCCCATCCCCATCCCTATCTACCTATCTATTTACTTAGCTATCTGGCGGGATGGTAATTTTATATGCGATGGTGTGTTTTAGCTAACATGGTGGCAATAACAAAATAAAATATTATGTGGTTTTAAAATAAAAACAACCATAACTGCAACAATAATAATTAGTCATATAAAGTCAAAGTACTTAGCACAACATGACTTTGAAGCACAACATTTTTCCTTTATTTGTGTGTTATATCCCCATGCACACTTTTGTGGTGTTCCAGAAATGCTCAGTCAGAATAATTTTCTGTTTGACTTTCCTGATTACAAAATGGGAAAAATGAAAATTATCCACTGGTGAGGGATCATGGAAAGATTAACATTTTAATTTTTAACTTTCAACTTACTGGTGAAGATTCCGCATCCTGCTTTACGCCAGCACAATAGCTTTGATTTCAGGAGTTTCAATCATGGTATTATTGGAATAACACACTAATGTCTCAGACGCATCGTGTAAAGGTCTCTGAAAATAACTCAAGTGGCAGCAGATCAGGTGAAAATGAGCTAAAATTCATAGTGTATGAGTGATTCAATGAGTGATGCAGATCCAATGACCTCTGGTCACCCAAGCCCAGTTCCACAGAGGAACAAGGTACCTGAAGCCTAGATATAGACAGCTTTAGGCACCACTGCAATCCATAAACACATGTTCTGCTGCCATTTAATTCTGTAGGCACTTAAAATTACTAGTGGCCAGATACTTAAAGGTATTTAGTTACCTAGTGGGATTTTCAAAAAGCTTCTAAGCACCAAACCCCCTCTAAATCCACACCTTTACAAATCTGGTCCATGGTCCCTAAATTTGCTCTGTAAATATTCCCTAAAATATTCCCTAACTTGCTGCCTCTGGGCATGCTCCTCTGGATACCCATTGGACACCTAAATCCCAGCATAGTCCACAAAACTGTGAAGATGAGCGTTGACCAGCCTATCTCACCTGTGAAGCCTTATCCAGTAGGCAGGTTCTGAACATGCATAACTCTACAAAACATGGCCAGAGGGAGAAGGGTGCGGGAAGAAAGCTACAGAAATATCTTTCCTTATAAAATGTAGCCCAGAGATTAGGGTACCTACCAGGGCTGGGAGAGACCCCAATTAAATTCCCCTCCTTCTGGTCAATTGGGACAAGGGATCTTCCACCTCTGAAGTGACTGCTTTGACCACTGGGATACAGAGTCATTTTCACTCACTATGAGGCATGAGGCATATTTCATTGTACACTGCGGAATAGCTTCAGCAAAAGCGATTGGAAAAGCACCATATCAGGATATCCTTTAGTTAGGCTTGGCAGAATCCCATTTTTATTTTCTAATTTCAATACATAACGGCTGTGTGCACCTTTAAGCATTTTGTTTCTACTTTTATCAATTTATTTTTTTACAGTTGTGCAAAATGAGATTTAAGTATTTTTTAAATTATGTTTATTGATTTGGACAATCACAATGTTAGAGGGCTTTCCCTTCACCTCCTACCCTGGTTCTTGTCACGCAGACAGAAAGCAGAAGACCACAAGTCCAAAGTGCAGGCAATGGGATGTTTACTGTGGTTAGCTTCAAGCAAACATATCCATAGCTCTACATGCTGGTCGAGTCTGTTGCCCAGTGTTCCCTTCTAAGCTCCGACGCCACAGAGCATTTACCCCATGTCCCCCTTCCCAGCTCTGATGCCTCAGAACCTTGCCTGTGTCCTGTTCCCCATTCCCCCCTTTTTAGCAGGCCCAAATATACCTATAGTGCCCACCCCGGTCTTACCCCTTATAATTTATGGTCACGTTCCATTGTGGAGGGCCTTGAGTCTGAGGTCTTCATCCTACCTCTTTTGTACTCCATGAGAGAGACTGAAGGAATGAGGGTGTGTCCTGGCTTTTTGTGTGTCTTATGCCTGCCCCCAATTCCACCCATTTCTCCTTGCTCCTCTCAATTGGTTGCTTGACCCTGGCTGTAAGTATTAGAATAGCTCTGGTAAATCGGGGCTCCCATGTGAACTGTGGTTTTCTACATCATACGACCTAATGAGTTCCTCCAATACACATTTAGTTGCAACCTACAATAAATGCCTAGAAAAAAAGTTGTGATTGGTTAAAAAAGTCATAGTCTTACTTAGAGCTTTTCTCAGAGCCTCCTTGACCTCTTTGTTTCTCAGACTGTAGATGAGGGGGTTGACCATGGGAGTCAGGACCATATAGAAGATCGAGAACACTTTGTTCAGTGCAGCAGTGTCTGGGAGCATGTAGACAATGAACAGGGTCCCATAGAAAATAGTCACGATGATGAGGTGAGAGGAGCAGGTAGAAAAAGCCTTTTCCCTCCCTGTGCTGGAAGGGATTTTCAGGATAGTGTGGATGATGCACACGTAAGATGTCAGGGTTAAGAGAAATGGAGGGAAAATGAATATAAAGGAGAGAAGGAAAATCACAAGAACCATCAGGCTAGTGTCACTGCAGGATAATTTTAACAATGGGGTATAATCACAAACGAAATGGTCAATTTCATTGGGGCCACAGAAAATCAGTTGTGATAACCAACCTGCTGCAATGGTATTGACCACAGACCCACTTAGCCAAGACCCAGATGCTAGCTGGAAGGAAAATATTCTAGTCATATGGGCTGCATAATGCAGGGGTTTGCATATGGCTAAATACCGATCATAAGACATCACCGATAAGAGACAACATTCTGTAGCTATAAGAGAACCAAAGATATCAAATTGTACGAGGCAGCCACTAACAGAAATGGTTCTGTCCCCAGTCAGGAGACTGGCCAGCAACCTGGGAAGGATGGTGGAGGTGTAGCATGTCTCCAAGCAGGACAAGTTCCCCAGGAAGAAATACATGGGGGTGTGAAGGTGTCGATCAGCCACAGCTAGGGCAATCAAGAGTGTGTTGCCGGCTACAGTCACAATGTAGATCACTAGAAACAGCAGAAAGAGAAGAATTTGAAGTTCTTGGAGATTCCCAAAGTCCAGGAGGATGAATCCAGTGATGGACGTTTTATTTCCCTCTTTTGTGTCTGCCATGGGTTCTATTAAGAAAAGTAATAATTAAAAAGCAGTAATAGTAGCCAGTGGAACATGACATGAACAGATGCATTTTTGGACGGAAGGAGGTGTTACTCTGATGTTTAAATCTGGTTATAGAGGGAGGGACAGGCTCTCTGGGATTTCTGCACTTGGAACTTTGCCCTGCGAATATCATCAAAGTCAGCAAGGCAGATTTAGTTTAGATAGTAGAAAAATTTTCTAACTCTAAGGGTAGTTAAGGCCCAGAACAGGTTATCAAGACAAGTTTTGGAATCTCTGATATTAGACATTTGAAAAGCAGCTTAGACAAACACCTGTCAGAGATGGTCTCGAAGGTCAGCACAGGAGGGTAAACTAGACATCTCAGGATGCTTTCCAGTTCTTCATTTCTATGGTTTTTATTCTATCCCCTTGTGAATTTTTTACTGTTTCCTTAGTGATGAATTTGTATGTGAATTATTAATTAAGCAGTACCATATTATTTGGTTGATTGTTATTCTGTCTTTTTTAGCATATTTTAACAGGTTTACAAATCCTAGCCATGTAAGTATCAGATACTATACTTGCCTATTTTTTTCATGTCAGCTAGAAATTACATTATTTCAGTAATATCAAACTGTAAGCTCACGTGTTATAGAGTTGCTTTTATCGTCTCTAACCTAAAAAGCACTCTGATGGCAAATTAATGAAGAGAGAGAGAGAGAGGGGTGAGAGATGGATGAAGGAAAGGGGAGACCTTCTCTACCTCCTTCTGGGGTCTCACTGACTCTGGGCTTTAACCAACATCCATCCTGGAGGTTGGCTTTTATGCAGTGAATGACTGAGGGTGTACAAATTCTCATAAATCCTCACAAATTCCTGCCATTTGTTCTGGCTAGGGCTGACTGAGTAAACTCAGGGTGTTCTGCATACATCTAAACTGTCTGTTCAGCGTGTGTCTCACAGAAAAACTGTATCTCTGTTACACATCATTCATGCCAATAAACATACCTTCTGTGAATCTGACGAGAAACTTTGTGTTTCCTAGGAAAACAAGTATAACAAAAGCTGGATCTCTGATGCGATCTCTTCATGAAGTCTTTCAGAGCGTTCGATACAGGATCTAGAGTCTAACACCATCATCTTCATGGACCTCAGTGTAGAGACCTGAGAGTTCTACACAGGACCCCCAATTCCATTCTCCTACTTGGCACAGCCGTCTTTTATCTGATCCGTTATTCGTTACATCAGAGCGCCACAACTCCCTGGAAACTTCTGCTAATGGGAATTTTCAACTGCCTCAAAGACAGAGTTAATGCTGCATTTATTTTTAGAACTTACAGACAAGTGTAACAAGTGAACTCCTAATCTAAGTGAGAGAGCTGTGGAGATAGGAGAACTTCAAGGTTTAAAGAAGTTGTTACTCTTTACCAGTGCTAAGGAGCATAGGAATTGCCACTTTAGAGGAAGTCAGTCATCCACCTTACCCACTCTTCTGTCTCTAACCCGGTTAGTACCAACAGCTTTAGAAGAAGGTTCATAGATTTACAGATCTTAGGCCAACAGGAACATTAAATCGGCTTCTCTGACCCCCTGTATATAGCAGGACATTACTTTTCACCAAGTTAACTCTGTATTAAATCCAATAATGTGTGATTGGTTAAAGCATCTTTCAGAAAAGCATCTGGTTTGATTTGAAGATATCAAGAGATGGAGAATTTATCACTTCTTCTGGTAGCTTGTTCCAATTGTTAATCATCTTCTCTACAAGAGTGACTCTCTGGCTGGCATACGTCCTCATGTTTGGGCATGGTCTAGCAGGATCCTCTTCTTTGGAACCCTGAGCTGACTGTCACTTTTGCCACTCTGCAGAGGTCTAGTTCTCGTGACTCGTCCCTCCACCCAAATCACATATAATCTCACCCCTGCTGAGATAAACCCACTTCACCTTCACCCCACAGATCTTCAGCCTGATCTCAGATTTCACTGGCGTTCCAGCTCATCTCTGGGATTCTTCATGCCACCATCCTTGGGGGGCTGGTGGGTAACCCCAGCCTGCCCTGTACTTTGGGTTATACCCCAGGAACTGTGTCGTAAGCAGCTCAACTATGTCTATGTCTATTTACACCTATTGTCTCCTCCCTGGTCTACTTTCTAACTCGGCCCGTCCCTAGGCTTTTCTCACAGCCCTTTCTTGGGCCGACTTCTCCATGGGTCCCAGAAGGAAAGAGGATTCATTATGGTGAATAAAGCAAATGTAGAGGTTCTCCACCAGGCTTATCTGCCCCTAAGAGGCTCTTTGTATTTACAAGTCTCAGGACATCTCCTGGCCCCAGACTACACTTAGCCAGGCCTTCCTTCAAGTTGCTAGCACAGGAGAACCATCCCTTCTCCTGCTCATCCCCTACTGTATTGGGATTTTCCTCTGTTAACTCCTCACTCCAGGATCTGACCTCTCTCATACATATAACAGGCAGGGCCAATTGAGCTTCCAGGCCCTCATTAACCTCTTCCTGGCCAGTGTGGAGTCAGTGTCCCCCTTCAAGCCCTCATGGTTAAACATTTGTGCTCTATTGCTAATTTACATTTCTCTTGGTTGGATTCTCATTTCTTCTCTTGAGTGGTCTTGATAATAACTCACACATCACCCTATCAGTGGGATAAATATGATAAAATATAATGATTAGAGGTGGCCAACAATTATCCAATTAAGAATTTTCCATTGGAAGGAGCTGGTTTGACAGAATGGGAAGATTTCATGGAAATGTGTTGGTTAAATTGAAACTTTCAGTGAAGACCAGACAGACTCCTGGTTGACTTCAATTCATCATCTGCCTGGCTGACCAGATGTCTATGCTGTCTGCTCATCTTCCAGGCTCCCAGCTGTCCAGCAGGAAATGGCAGTTTTGGTGAAATCACATTTTTGAAGGGAAGAATCTCTCATGTGAAAAATTCTAAGCAGCCCTTGAGAGAAATTAAGGGGAAAACTAAAGGCAGATTTCCTATTGCAACCTTAATTCTACCTCTTTGGGAATGCCAGTCTTCTGTCTCCACCCTGGATCAAACAAACTGCACCCAGATGTACATCAATATCCATACATTACACAGATAGGATAGGAAAAGGTAGTTTTGACTGCCCCTGGTGGCTTGGGACAGCTCTACAGAGCCCGACTTCCATTTCCTTTCTCAGGACTCCACAAAGGCTTACGGGGTCCATTGTTGGGATCTGGCTTATTAACATACATTTCAAAATAAGCACAGAAGAACTGTCCAGCCGAGACCCAATCTGGACACAGCCCCTCCTCAGTGAGGTCTCCCTGTCTATCTTCAATGTTCCATGTTGGGAACAGCATTTCATGCCTTCCCAGGATCTTCTTCTGCTCTCCCCTTGGACAAAACTCTGTCTCCTGTAGGAGCCTACTGAGCTCTGCAGCCCTTTCCACAGCTTCCTTGCCTATTTCCTGTTCCTCGCTGTCTCTTTAGAAAGACCAGATGTCCTTTATGAGGCCCCATTGAGAGGCTGTTGATAAGGTACAGATGGGTTGGGCTTGTTCTCTCTTCAACGCCCAACTCACCTGTTGAGTTTTTGAGTGAAGAGAAGGATGTTGAATTATTATATAGGTTGTCAGATAAAGGGTATTCTTCCAGAAACATATGTTGTGCTGTTATTTCTATACAGTCTCAGTTTACCTGATTTACGTGTGAAGTCCTGATTATCTACAGCTGGGAGGACTAACAAGTCTTCCAGTTAATATCTCTTAGTGGGTATTTCTTACCCCACAATCATTCTTTCATGTTGATTCCCCAACTGAAACCCTCTGCTAGAACAATCATCAATTCTTAGTTTCCAAAGTCTATATATGCTTATGTCAGCATTTATATATATAAGGCACCCAAGATGTATTAAAAACAGCATAATGGATAAATTCCTGAATAGGGATACTTCTAAGGCCAGGATGAGTGTTACTAACAGGTGCTAACTAATTTAAATTCTGAAAAGTTATCAAAATAAAGCTGATTGGGAAAAACAAAATATTTCATGACTCTACTGAACAATTTTAAAAACGTTTTCATTTCAAAGGTTTTGAAAATAACTCCCCCATTTTTTTTACAAATTTTTTTTTTACTACTTCTGTCCCCATTTTCTCTATTTTTACATTCTTTTCTTTTTCTAAGGGGGAAAATGGAGGTGGGGATGAGAAAAACTGGAAGAAAAGCAAAACCTAAAAAGTAAATTAATTCAATTTTCAACTTTTATTTTTATTCTCCCAAAACTCTGGATTATGTCTGATAAAATTTTCACTTTATTGCGTTTTATTTATTTCAATAAAAAGCAACTTTTTTCATAATAATAAAGATTGAGCATCTCTGTTTACAAACGCACTTTTATGTCAGGATTGGGAGAAATGACAATCAAAGAGAATTGAAGTTTAACATGTGAAGATAGAAAAAGTAAAACATTGTATAAAAAACCTTCCTCAGGCAGGGGAGTTGATTAGAATTCAGCACAATAAGCTGCCCTTGAGCCAGATCAGACTTGTCCTGTTGCCCTGACAATATTTCCACATATACTACAACCAAGTTCGGAACATGACACCAGCCTACCCTGTCACACATGCAAAAAATTAACTAAAAGCCATATTATCCAAAGCAGCATTTGTACCCCCAAAAAGGAAAAGGGTCAGTGACCTCATTAAGTCCACTGGAAACTTGATTACGGCTATTCATTGTAGGTGGAAGGTGCTGAGATGGTGGGTGGCTAGAGAGAGAGAGAAAGAGAGAGAGAGATTGATTTTGATTTTATTCTCAGGGTCCATTGACTTGATTCTGCATTTTTACCAATGTAAATGCCCCTCTGCATAAGTAGATTTCAAAGCATATTTTCAATGAGACAATAATGCTCTCTTTTGGTTATATTTAAAAAGTAACACAGAAAGAAATGATGGTCAAAGACAAAAGATGGAAAGTTAGTTTTTGGTGAATAACCTCCCTGAGTTTCCTCAGGGCAGCTTTGATCTCCTTGTTCCTCATGCTGTAGATGATCGGATTCATCATTGGAGGCATCACAGAATAGAGAACAGCCACCATGAGATCCAGACCTGTTGTTGTGCTGGAGGTGGGCTTCAGGTAGGCAAAGGCTATAGTAAAAAAGAACAAGGAGACCACAGTGAGGTGAGGGAGGCAGGTGGATAGAGCTTTATGCCGGCCCTGCTCAGAGGGGATTCTCAGCACCGTGGTGAAGATCTGAACATACGTCACAACTATAAAAACAAAGCAGCTGAAGGCTAAGCATGCACTAAAGACAATAACCCCAGTTTCACGGAGGTATGAGTCAGAGCAGGTGAGCTTGAGGAGCTGGGGGATTTCACAGAAGAACTGATCTACCATGTTGCCTCCACAGAAGGATAGTGTAAACGTGTTCCCGGTGTGCAGTGTGGTGTAGACAAACACACTCATCCAAGCACTGGCTGCCATTTGGACACACGCTCGCCTGTTCATCACTCTCTCGTAGTGCAATGGTTGGCAGATGGCGATGTATCGGTCGTACGCCATGATGGTGAGTAAAGAGTACTCGGTTACAACAAAGAACATAAAGAAAAAGACTTGTGCGACACATCCAGAATAGGAGATTGACCTGGTGTTCATGAGGGAGTTGGCCATGGATTTGGTGACTGGGACAGAAATGGAGCCGATGTCTAGAATGGACAAATTTGTCAGGAAGAAGTACATGGGGGTATGAAGGTGACGGTCAAAGGCTACAGCTGTGATGATGAGAAGATTCCCCACCAGGGCTGCCAAGTAAAGCACCAGAAACACCACAAAGTGCAAAATCTGCAGCTCCCGAACATCAGAGAATCCCAGGAGAAGGAACTCGGTCACCGTGGTTCGGTTGGACATTTCCTTTTCTCCATACATTGTGTCCTGTGTGGATGGAAGGACATGGGCAAGATTAGCGTGACAGAGAAAATGAACTACTGCTCTCTCCATAATATCTCATGATGGGAATGTCAAGGGTGCACAGTTCTTGTCACTTCCACTGACTTTTGAGTCAGAGCACTAATTAGATGCATTAGTCCATCAGTGAATACTGGATTATCATCTTTGAAGCTAAGGGCAGTGAGTTAGTCTGCACCATCTGAGGACCTGGCCAATGAAATATGAAGGATGGAACAAAGTACAACTAAATCCAACATTTCTAGCCAATACGGTACCCGACTGTGAGAAACAGAAGGCTTTAAATTTGAGCATAAAATGTAAATACTAACATGGCTAATACTGATAGCAATCCTGAAATAGTGATTCCCACTTTCCAGAGAAATTCAACATAGACTCACCCAGCCTCCTACTTGGCAGCTCGTCTGTATGCTTACTCAGCAAGACCATGTAAATGGGCAACTTCAGATTTACACATTGATTTGTGGCAAGAGAAGTGTAAAAGTATAATTAGGCAGGCCAGTAAATAATGTGAAAAGCAACTAACAAAAGAAAAAAAACCTGAGAACAATTTTCTTAAGCATTTTGGAAGCAGGATGTTTTCCAGTCATGGTGTGTGGTCACTGGATGGTTAAGGTGTAAAAGGAACAATCAAGGAATACAAGGCTGTTGCAGAAAAGCTAAATGAATTGCTTGCTTCACTGCAGAGGATGTGAGAGAGATTCCCACATAAGAGCCATTCTTTTAACGTGACAAATCTAAGGAACCATCCCAGATTTGAGGTGTCAGCAGAGGAGGTTTTGGAACCAATTGGTACATTAAACAGTAACAAGTCTCCAGGTCCAAACTGTAATCACCGAAGTGTTCTGAAGGAACTCAAATATGAAATTGCAAAAACTACTAAATGTGGTAAATAAACTGACACTTAAATCAGCCTCTGAACCAGATGACTGCAGGGTAGCTAATGTAATATGATCCAGTTAATATGTCATACTTGGACGTTCAGAACACTTTCGACAAAGTCCCACACTAACAATGATTCAACAAAGTAAGCAGTCATAAAATAAAAGGGAAGGTCTTATCATGGATTAGTAACTTTCTGAAAGATAGGGAACAAAGGGTAGGAACAGATATTCAGTTTTCACAATGGAGAAAGGTAAATAGCTGTTCTCTCCAGGGATCTGCACCCAGACCTGTGCTGTTCAACAAATTCATAAATGGAGAGAACAATAAGGTGGTAAAATTTGCAGACAATACAAAATTACTCAGGATTGTTACATCCAAAGCTGACAGAAAAGAGTAAAAAGAGATCTCACAAAACTGGGTGAATGGGCAATCAAATGTCAGATGGAATTCAATATTGATCAATGAATAGTAACACACTTTGGAAAACATAATCCTAACTATACATACAAAATGATGTCTAATTTAGCTATTACTACTCAAGAAAGATCTTGGAGTCATTGTGGTTCATTCTCTGAAAACATCTGCTCGATGTTCAGTAGCAGCAAAAAAGGCTAACAAGATGTTAGGAACCATTAGGAAAGGGAGAGATAATAAAGGTGAAAATAGAATGCTATGATATAAATCCGGATGCACCCATACCTTGAATACTATATGCAGATGCGGTTGCCTCATCTCAAAAAGATATATTAGAATAGGAAAAGATATAGTGAAGAGCAACAAAAATAATTAGGGTCATTGAACACCTTCAATATGTGGAGATATAAAGAGACTGGTACTGTTTAGCTTAGAAGAGAGATGTCTAAGGGGGGATATCATAAATGTCAATAAAACCATACATGTTGTGGAAAGAGTGAATAGTGAAGTGTTATTTACCCCTTCACAGAACAGAAGGACAAGGGATCGCCCAATGAAATTAATAGGCAGTAGGTTTTAAAGAAACAAAAGGAAGAGTTTCCTCACATACCGC
This sequence comes from Dermatemys mawii, assembly GCA_007922305.1. Taxonomy (NCBI): domain Eukaryota; kingdom Metazoa; phylum Chordata; order Testudines; family Dermatemydidae; genus Dermatemys; species Dermatemys mawii. Next base: position 240,850 of record ML677535.1, on the reverse strand, counting down.
ACAATCAGCTTGTTGAACTCATTGCCAGGGGATTTTGTGAGAGTAGAAAATATAACTGGGTTTAAAAAGTCCATGAAGGATAGGTCAGACAATGGCTAAGAGCCAAGATGGGTCAGGATGCAACCCCAAGCTTTGGGTGTCCCGAAACCTCTGTTTGCCAGAAGCTGGGAATGGATGATGAGGATGGATCATTTCACAATTCCCCTGTTCTGTTCATTCCCTCTGAAGCTTCAGGCACCAGGTCTGAGCCAGTGTGGCCATTTTCATATTCTTATTATTTAAGGATCCAAATCCCACTGCATTTCCATCTCTGGGTGATGACGGACTAGTAGCATCCCTCCATGACCACTGTGTTGTATCCTTTCCTTCTGAGACTTTATGTCTGTACAGGCAGGAGACTTGGGTTCTCTTCTGGGCTCTGCCACTGATCTGCTGTGGGACCTTGGGCCAGTCACTTCCCCTTCCTGCACCACTGATTCCCCACACCCCTTTCTCTGGCTTGTCTTCTAGGACTGGGAACTGTACGGTGGATGGCCAGTGTCTTATTCTGTGTATGTTCTGGGCATCTCTTGGCAGCATTGCTGCTTAACTGGCTACAGTGTGGTTCAGAGAATTCAGTGGATATGTCCAGGACATGATCAAGATTTTGGCTCGGAGCTTTGACTATGTTTTAGCATCAAGATGTCAGTATGTTTAAAATATATTCTGACTGTTAAATTCTCTTCTCACGCAGATTAACCATCCTGCAACTACCCTTTAGAACACAATTAATAGAAGGTGGGGCAGAGGGAATGGGAGGTGAAATTTTAATATGAATAGAAAATACCAATTTTCCGCACCCTAGCACAAAGCTAAGTTTCCAATTAAGGGCAATCAGGCTTTTTCGGCTTTAATTATCTCAAAGGAAAATTGGGTTTTAAATTGAACATGCTCATGAAAATCTCTGCTATCCTCCATATGTATTTTGTTTTTCAAGAATGGCCGAATCTAAAACTTTTCAGTTTTCAAGAGCTCTTAGATAAAATTGCCTTGCTCTCACTTCCCAGAATGACAGAAAATGTTTGGGTTTTCCAAATTTCGGTGAAAAGTCTGTTTTGGCAGCTGCAAAATACACAAATTAATAAGTCTGACTGGTGCCAGAATAAATGGCTAGTAAAAGTCTTCATGAGTTCCGACTGTCATGCCTATTTATGTTCTTAAATCTGCCCTGTATATTAATACACCAACATATTCAGTTGAAAAAGCAAACTTACGATGCAGATTTTTGTGGAATTTCTCATAGCTAGCGAAGCATCTGATCCTCCATGGTTCTGATTATTTTGTCATTATTGATCTGTCTGTCTCTCATGCCCCCATCACTGGATTAGCCCATCTCATGTCCTTCCACTGGAGTTGCTGGGTCTCTCTGCAGTTCCCAGCAGACAGGGATCCACTCCACAGATGTGTACTCCTTGATCTCCTCCTGGTCAAGATGTGATGGACTAAATAGGATGAGGGAGTGAAAGCCCCTCCTATCTCTAGAGCTGATCCCAGCTTGTGCAGGCTCCAGAGATGGTCACAGCACAGGATGTCCAAGCTCAGGGGCTAAATATCTGCATCTGGTCTCCAGAGCTATGAGCCCAGCTCTGCTCTCACCTCTGGAGCAAACCACCCTGACAACTGGCCCCAGCTGAGCCCAATCCCTGAGACGGGAACAGCACTTGCCCTGGATCTCATGCAGTGGTCCTAGGGGGACCCTTGGCTAAAAACAAGTCAGGGCTGTGGTGCAAAAGGTGTCTCAAGCAGTTGGCAAAATAAAGTATATATATATTGTACCATCATGTGACCTGGAATAGCTCAGAACTTAGTGGCTCCAGAAACTCAGCTGTCCTGGAATGTCCTGTTCCTACATTAGCTGCACATCATTATCTCTGATGGAGCAGAGATGCTGTTCTCCAGCATTGCATCAATAGCTCTTGGAATGCAGCCACAAGAGGAAACCACAGCTCAGCCTGCCCTGGCTGGTTGAGTTATGTTAGTAAGAGGAACCCAAAAGCACACACTAAAAACTAAGGACCAGATCCACGCTGGTGTGTATTGACTGAGTTCCAGTGTCTTTGTAGTAGCTGCGGCTATTTTCATTAGCTGGGGATCTGGCCCTTTGATTCTATGGAGCAATGGCTGATGTATATGAGCTGAGAAACTGGCCCATGACATAGTTTTAAATCCATTACATCAGTTTTAAATTCTTTGCCTGTGAGTTTAAAGGGATGAATCACGAGTACCAAACCTGTTTATTCTTAATTCTTTGTCTCAAGGGATTAATTACAAGAATGTAACTTGTAAAGGTTATTCTGTGATTCATTCCACCAGGGCAGAACTTTGGAGGAATTCAGTGTTGCCGAGATTTTCTTTATTTTATCTTCAGTTTGTATGGGAATAAAAGACCCAACTTATCTTTCTTTCTTGTTTGCTTTCTCAGCAATTGCATTTTTTTTCTTACCTCAAACAACCCTGAAGGCTCATTCGGCTGCAAGTGCAATGCTGCATGACATGTTAAAATGTTTAGTTCATACTGGCTGTAGGTATGTCAGAGAGGCTAAACAAACATAAAAGCCCAGATCCACGAGTGGTGTAAACTGACATAAGGCTGTGGAGCTGGGCCAATTTACATGAGCTGAATATCTGAACTGTGAAGTTTAGTTCGGTGGTTATTCCTCCATTTGAATTCTCATTGTTTATCACCAAAATCCTGTTTTAATATTCCATGATTATGGTTAATAGGCAGAAATCTGCAAGTTGTGTACCCACCTGGCAAATGAACTGGTTAATATGGTGGCACAGTAGTGCCAATATAGTCAAAATTGCTTGTGACATAGTTTAAAAGTTGACCTTTCGAAGAATACTATCATTGACATGCTTAGGCAAATTCCTTTGAAACTTGATGGTCTTCAGCTGAATACCAGTTCACCTCAGCTGAATACCAGTGATTTTAAAAGTAGTAGTACCAGAAATAGTATGTAGCTGTTCTTTCAATGCAGCGTTGGTCAGGAGGTCTTAGAGGAGTACAAACAGTTCTAACTCATTTTTGGCACCAGAAAATCCAAGTCTGATACTCATTGACCATAGCTTTGTTCAGGAAGAAGTGCCCATTTTTACTTAAATATTTTTCAGTGGACAACAGCCTCCTCAGGAATTAAGCTTTTAAGACATAGAAACTGCTGAGAAAGGAAACAATGAATCACTACTTTTTTTTGAAATTTACAAAAATAATTTTTTATTTTGAAATGTGTGTAAAGGACTGTGTTTTATCTTATGGTATAATTTAAAAAGTTTTTTTTTTTTTTTTGCTTTTACATACATTTCATTTTCTTTTTTAAAAAAATGGAGTACATGTAGAAAAATCGAAATTTTTATATTTTGAATGGAAAGGATAATTTTAAGAAAACTCTTTCATGCATATTTCCTATTCTACCCCCATTCTATACCAGGATTAGAAGAAAAAGGAAACAAAGATAACTTAGTTTAACCTGTGAAGTTACAGATAGAAATGTAAGGTGGACAAAACTAAAACCAATTCTTGTTGAAGGCAGGTTGTGAATCTTATTAAAAAATTCTAGTGAGCCTTTCCACGATAAATGTAGATAAGTGTAGCGTGTGAGTATATATATGTATATGATAAAAGAATTAGCCATAAAATAAAAGGATTATTTTGTTCTCTGTTGGAACATTTGATAGAAATTTTTCATCACAACCAGTACATTCATTATGATACACAATTTATTCAACAGACTTTTTTAAAGAGGATATTGATTTTCATGGATTCCTCATTAGGTGAAATAATTCTTAGAATAATTTCAACCAGCAGTTTAGTGTCAAAGCTCCAGCTGGTGGAAGTCATGGAGTGAGATGCATCCATTTTGTTCCTGCTGGGGATGTGGCCCATTTTCCCCATTGAACTATGGTTTATTTTCGCCTACTGCTTTTTTTCTTCATACCAAGGTTCTCACCCTTTGGCCTTGTCTACATTACATGGGAAAGTCCATTTAAATTATGCAATTTGATTTATGTTGATACCATAACTTAAGTTGATGTAGCATAGATCTACTTACCACAGGGTCCAAACTGCACTATATCAATGGGAGATGCTCTCCCGTTGACTCCCCTTACTCTTCTGCTTCCCGTCGAGTATAGGAGTCGATGGGAGTATGATCTGTGGTTGATTTAGCAGGTGTTCACCAGACCTGCCAAACCGACCACTGCTGCATTGTGTGACGCAGCGTTAATCTGCTAGTAAGTGTAGACAAGCCCTCAGTCTATTATGCATTTGTGAGGTGAGGGGATTTGAACTCATCTGACCACACACCCTTTTCACGTGTCATATACATCTACTCTCTGACATATCACTATGATCAGGTTTTTAACACAAATGGACATTCAAAGATAAATTTTGTGTCTGTCTCTTTCCTTGAGCACAGCATTCTGCTCATCAGTCTCCTGACGGCCGTCTTCATCTCTGCATTTCTCAGCGTGTAGATCATCGGCGTCAGCATTGGGGTGACTGCAATGTAAATGACTGAGATCACCTTATTCAGGGTGAACTTCCTGAAGGGCAAAGTGTAGATGAAGATGCTGGGTATGAATTGTAAACATAACACAGTAATCTGGGCTCCACAGGTGGACAGAGCTTTCTGCTTCCCATCCGTGATGTGTGTCCTGATCTTGATTAAGATGGCAGTGTAAGAAACAAGCAGAATGATGAATATTATTATAATCATTGCTCCACTGTTGAAGATCATCTGCAGTTCAGCCAACTGAGTGTCAGTGCAGGCCAGTTTGATGACCTGAGGGACATCGCAGTAGAAATTGTCCAGGACATTCGGCCCACAGAACGGTAATTGGAGGAGCAGTCCAATCTGAACAATAGAATGAGCCAATCCACCCAGCCATGCCATTACCATTATCCCCATACACATGTGCTGGTTCATAATAGTCAAGTACTGCAGTGGTTTATAGATGGCCACGTACCGATCGATCGCCATCCCTACAAGGCATAACCCCATAGCACCAGCGATGAAGTGGAAGAAAAACATCTGGAGGATGCACTTATTGAATGAGATGATTTGTTGCTGGGAGAGGAGACTTGAGAGCAGTTGTGGAGTATTGACTGATGAGTCGCTGAGGTCTAGGAAAGCCAAGTTGGCCAGCAGGAAATACATGGGGGTGTGGAGCCGGCGGTCAGTGATCACAGTGATGATGATGGTGAAGTTTCCCAGCCAGGTGTTCATGTAGATTATGAAGAAAGACACAAAAAGGAATCGCTGCAGCTCAGGACTCTGAGTGAGGCCCAAGAGGACAACTTCTGTCACAGGGTTGGTGAGATTCTTCTCCATTTATTAACCTCTAAATAGTCCTGAAGAGGAAAAACTGATGTTAATAGTTATTATATAATCTTAGTGCATTCTGGATATTACAGGAATACTGACTCCATGTTAACTGACACAAGTACTTGGAAATTTTCTTTGTTGCTTGGAATTTTTCTTTGTTTACCAACTTTCAAACTGTGTTCTCAGCCCCAGTGCTGAGTGTCCTGCTTCAGTAAAACATCTGCACTCCACTGGTGGTTAACTCCAATTTTGGGTATTTGGACATGAACATAAGCAACCTGCACACTCAAAATGTCCCCTGCTAACAACTGTCTCCATCTGTCTTCCCGAAGCCCTGATGGTGCATACCTCACACAGATTCCGCATGTGCCCTCAAGGTTCAGGGTTGGGAAGTCCAAGAGTTCTAACAGTCCAGGTTTCTCATTGGACAGGAGTGACTGTCACATTCTGGGGTGCAATCCAGAGCAGTGAGGGTTTGAATCACCACCTTCTCCATAACCCTGTGTGCTTCACAATACTTTACTGTTGTAGCTCCCAGCCTGGGACACTCACAACCAGCCTAGCAGCATGTGAGCCACACCCTAAGTGTCTGTGTCTAGATGCAGCACTGGTCCAGCATCTCTGACCCCAGAATCCTGTCAGCAACACACCAGCCACACTATGGCTTCCACCAGCCTTGGTTGCTACTTTCAGGTTGACCCCAACACACTCCCAGTCCCAAATTTGCCCCAAAACCTGTGTTCTGCACTGTTCTGCTGTCTGCTGAACAATTCAGCTATTAAAGGTTCATTGCTCCTGTACAGAGTCAATATTCAACTGTTTGCTAGTTAAACTGGAGTTACCAAATGGTTCAGTTGAAATACAGCATTGGATTGGTTTAGATTTCAAAATAAAATCAATTTATTAACCAAAAAAGACAAGTTTTTTAGTGAATTCAAATATAAGAGACGAAGCTAGAAACAGTTACCAGCAAGCAAAAGTGAAAACACACAGCTAAAAGTCTAAATCCTAATCTAGAAAGTTTTGATTCAAGGCTTTGATTGAGATGGTCTTCTTCATCCATAGTCTTCCAGAAAGATGGCAAATGACCCTTACCTTGGTCAGAATCTCTCCCAGAGGCCCAAAGGTGCTGGCTTTCTTAGGTGAAAGAGAGAGAGAGAGCTCTGGCAAATGTTTAAAACCCAGTTAAGAACAAGTCACTGTAGATATTAATATTCTTTATAGTGCAGGAATCTTGGCATTTAGCTATGAAACCAATATGGTAACATTCCTCAATTTCCCTTTTCATACTGCACATTAGGTCTGCAATGTCTTGGCTTCTGTGTACAATTTCCATATTAGTTACAGGCACTAACTGTGAAATATATTAGTATCACAACATTTTTAACATAAAACTGTGCTCTTATGTATCCCTCTTAACGTGTTCAAAGTGCTTTTTTTTCCCCAAAAGATTAGGCACATTGTAAATTTTTACAGTTTTTGGTATTAGCAACACATCAGTCACACGAATTAACACTAGCATTAATATTAACATCAAATGCATCGCAGGTTACATTTATAGTCATTTTCTTCATGCCACGCCTTTGGCTCAATATCATTGGGGTTTTGGCATTTTAGGATTAACCTGTGGTTTTCATAATAAACTTTTTCCCTTTCTCTCTGTTCCCAGGGTCAAAATCTGAGCTCTGTTGTTTAACAGAATCCATTGATTGGCTGGGTGTGTCCTTTTTGCTAACAGCTACAGGCAAGTCTTTCTCCCCTCAGTCAGTCAGTTAATTTGCATCAACACAGACACTAGCTTGTTTATGAGTTTTCAGATCCTTAATTGTTACCAATTCCAAGGCTGGACTCTGTCTCAAAGAGATACCATCCATTTTCACTAGCATGTTAGATTCAAAGTTCTTTGGTCCTTCCATTATCACCCTCTGCTTCCAAATGGAATCAGATGTTAAGTCCACTAAGAGACTACAAGTCATATGCCGCGTGTCTAGAGGTGAGAGCTTACCTACCATCCTCTGCATCCTTGTGGGTACAGTCATAAGGCTGTTCTGCTCTGAAAAATTAGTAATCCAATCTTTCCTCAGTACCTGAGTCACCGACTGCTTACTCAAAGAATCAGCATGAAGCCATTCATGTATCGACAACTTTGTCTTCCCAACAAGCTGGTTAAGCTTATAAGGCTGTTTAAACTCCCTAACCATTTTTATTTCATCTGAAATCTTTCCAAAGCTATCCACACTGGGTCTTTCTAAAGCCAGGCCAGCAGATTCATACAAATTTGAAAATGGAAACCTAAAAAAATGGATTTTCCTCACCAAAAATTAGGTTTTAAGGAAACCTCCTTTGCCTCAAGATTTTTTTTTTCTCTTTTTTTGGCAAAAAATATCAACCAGTCCAAAAGTCTCATTTTGGAAGGACAGTGCTCTGTGTTGGAATGAGAGAGGGGGGATGACTTTATGGGTATGTAACTGGCTGTTGATTCTGGGGAGTTGAGTTCAATTTCTGCCCTACCACGAACACCATCTGGGACCCTCACATCGCTTCTCAGTCTAGGATTGTCAAAGCAGAATAAGGGAGGTACATGCTGAGAATCTCACTTAGGTTTCATAAGCAGATATGGGCATGCCCCTCAGCTTTTTCCATTTTTAACTTCCCAGCTCCAGCTAGCCCCAGGGAAAATATTTTTCACATCAGAGCAGCTTAGAGTCACTGCTTAAGGTGGAGATAGAGCTCGTCTTACAAAGGTCTCAGATAGTTTTGGTTGTAAAGGCTCTGTGGGCTGTTCTTGTAACTTGCAGACTTCTCTAAAACCCATATCTATATTTGAAAAACCTCCCAACCACCTCTTCCCGCCTGCAGTAACAAATCCCATCGCTAATAATACATTTCAGCTTTTACAAAAACAGACACTACCTCGTACAATCTGCCATGTTGGTGATCCCAGATCCGACTGGCTCCTAATGATTGGGGTGGCCAGGGAAAGGCACATTTGAAGACTGATTATCACTCTCTCAACAGGCAGGGGAAGAAGATGCTGTTCCAAACACAATCCTGTCTCAGAAATCTTCCCCTTATATCACATCTGACCCAGGCACTGATGCTGCCACTAACGTCAAAGATTCTCTGAAATGCCTCTGAGCTTTCCCGTACCCAATCAAGAACATGCTACTTCACAGCTTCAGGGATTCTGTCACAAGGGGAATCATTACTAAATATATGGCATGTGTAGATACTTAGCCTGCAATCAAATCATCCCTTATCCTTCTTTTTCTTAAACTAGATAGACTGAGCTTTTTGGGGTTATCACTATAAGGTACATTTTCTAACCCTTTACTCATTCTAGTGGTTCTTCTCTGAACCCTTTCCAAATTTTTTGCTGTCCTTCCTCAGTTGTGGGCACCAGAATTGGACACTGTATTCAAGCAGTGGATGCATAAGTGCTTGAGATTCCCCTGTTTATGCATCCCAGGATCACATTAACTAGTTTGGCCTCCATGTCATACTAAGCTCTCATGTTCAGCTCATTATCCACCATGACCCACTCCCCCAAGTCCTTGTCAAGTCATTGTTTCCCATAATGGTCCCTCCTTCCCATCCTTTCAGTACAGCCTACATTCTTCGTTCCTTGATGCAGACCTTCACATTTTGCTGAGCTACAATGTATATTTGATTGTGCCTGGTTTATGAAGCAATCCAGATTGCTCTGAATTGGTGACCTGTCCTGTTCACTATTTACCACTCCCCCAAATTTTGGGTCATTTGCAAACTTCATTAGTGATGATTTTATGTTTCCTTCCAGGTCATTGATAAAAGTATTCTATAGAGTCGACCCAAGAACTATACCTTGTGGGACCCCAAAGGAAACACACCTTTTCAATAACAATTTCCCATTTATAGTTACATGCTGAGACCGCTCAATTAGCCAGTTTTTCATCCATATAACCTGTGCCACACTAACTTTTTATTTTTATCGTTTTTTAATCAAAATGTTGCTAGTTACCATGTTAAATGCCATAGAGAAGTCTAAATATATTAGGTCAACATTTATTCCCTTATCAATTAAACTTGTAATCTCATTAAAAAAGGTATCAAGAGAGTTTCAGGAGATCTATTTGGCATAAACCTATGCTGATTTGCATTAATAACGTTACCCTCCTTTAAGTCTTTATTAATCAAGTCCAGTATCAGCTGCTCCATTATCTTGCCCACAATCAATGTCAGGCTAACAGGTCTACAATTTCCCAGGTCGTCTCATTGACCCTTTATAAAAACTGGCACAACAGTTGCTTTTTTTCCAGTCTTTGAGAACTTCTCCAGTGCTCCGGGACTTCTTGGGTTGGCAGAAGCAAGATCTTCAGGAACAGGAGATGAGCTGGATATTTATGTAGCCTTCAAACAAAGGAAATCCCAAGTCTCCTGAGGTCAGCTGAGTGGAACCAGAGTGGTCTATCCTAGCAGATGGAGCAGGCACCAGGCCTAGTGGTCAGAGCAGGCATCTATAGTTCAAACGCAAAGCCAGGGGCTAAACGTGAGGGCAGGAACTGGAGTGAGCAGGGCAACAGGCAAGGAGGGGATCAAGTCAGGGGCAGAAAAGAGGCAAGGCTGGTTGTAAGGCAGCAGCAACAGGACCAAGATAAAGCAGAAGTGATGGGCATGAGCATGGAAAAGCTAGTGAGATGCTGTGTCTGCTGGCTTAGGAGCCAGCTTGCTGACCTGTGTCAATGGAATGGTATGCCCGTTCAGTCCGTCCTGAAATAAATGTTGTAGGCAAGACGCCAAGGTGTTGACCTTGATACATCTGGAGCAAAGGAACAACTGGACAACGCAAAGTTATACCTACAGCCTTACTGGTCACATGAGGGATTTCAAAACATTCTGAAGAGTGCACAGAAGCTTTTTGGGTGGACTCACTGTGGGAAGTGCACAGTGTGGAAGAGGATGCTGAATGCTCCGAGGTCAGACCCAGGAAGGTCAAAGCTGTGTAAGCTTCTTGCCCTGAAGGCAGTCTGCTCAGAGAGAGGAAGCTCCCTCAGAGTCCTGACTGGCTTCGTTGGGAGTAGTTCCAGAGCATCCCCACAATGACTCCATGACAAATAGTCCATCCCCTCATTATTTTCTTCTCCAGTTAGGCTTAATATCTGACATAGCAATTCCTTTTCAAAGAGATTTGGAGTTCATTCTTTTATATAATGTTTTTCTATTTCTATTTTCAGAGGTAAAATTTCAGTGCTCTTTGGCTGTTATTTCTCCAAATCCTGATGTAAAAGTGTGTTTGTAAATGGAGATGCTCAATCTTTGTTATGATGTCCAAATTAAGGTGGCCTTTTATTGAAATTAGAAAATAAAATGAAAATTTTATCATTTCCCAGAATTTTGGAGGGATAAAAATAAAAAGTAGAAAATTGAATTCATTTGCTCTTTGGGTTTTGTTTTTCTTCCATTTTTTCTCCTCCCCTCCTTCATTTTTCCTTAGAAAAAAAGGGAAGAATGTAAAAATAGAGAAAATGGGGACAGAAGTTTTTTAAAAAATAACCAGCCCCCCCAAGAAAAATAACCTCCTGCCCCTGAAAACACAAACCTAATTATTTGATTTAAAAATATGATCAATACTAATTTTTTTAATCAACAGAGTTATCTTCAAAACCTTTGAAATGAAAATGTTTCTGAAATTGTTTAGTAGATTTGTGAAATACTTTGTATTTCCCAATCAGCTTTATATTTCTGTTAAGAAGTTACATTTGTTGACACCTGTTAGTAAAAATTAATACTTTTCTTTCTTTCTTTCTGCGTATGTGATTCATTTATATATTAACTATTCTTTACCTTATACAAAGAGTATATGTGACAGATCAGATAAACTCAAAACGTCTAGAACATCACAACATATGCTTCTGGGAGGATATTCTTGGCAACAAGGTTCCCTTTGTCCAACAACCTATATAATAACCCTGGTATGGTAACTTAGTTTGGGGGAATGAAAACTTCGCCTCCCTTCCAGATGCAGGAGAGACACAGATCCAGTTCTTAGTCTGCCAACAAAGCGTGGCAATGTTTTTCCTTATTTTCTGCATTCTCCATAGTGCTGTATTAATCTCTAATTGATAATCTTATATTAAATCATTCCAAATGAGCCCCTTATTTTGAGAATCTTGAGTCATTAACTCAGACACAACCAATTGCTGCTCCACTGTGAAAACAAATTGAGCAAAAAAGACCTACTCTTACTCAACGGATCTGCAATCCTAAGGTAACAGAAACTTTCAAAGGGATTTGTGCTCCTAAAGTTTTGACTGCTTTTGAACCTCCAGTATAGGTGGGTCTATTCTATTCTAGTCTATTCTATTCTATTCCACTAGTACAGGTGTGTCTCTTCTCTTCTCTTCTCTTCTCCTCCACTAGTACAAACTTATCTATTCTATTCTAATCTATTCTATTCATAGCAGGAACTGGGGAGAGAGGGTATTCTAGTCTAGTCTAGTCCTAATCTAATCTAGTACATGAGGGTCTAGTCTATTATATTCTAAACCAGTACAGGTGAGTCTATTCTATTCAACTAGTACTGGTGGGTCTACTGTATTCTATTCTAAAGAGGTATAACTATTCCAAAGTTTTCCAGAGGGATTAAAATAAACATTTCACAGGAAATGTCAAACATATTTTGTTTTGTTCTAATTGAAAATAAAAACAAATATGAAATACTGAAATTTCTCATGAAACCGAAATTTGGAGTGTCCACCAGCTCTATAAATAGATATGGGTTTTCAAAGACAAGATGTTCAACTTGCCTTAGCAGTTAATGGAAATTGGGCCTCAAACTTCCATCGAAAAATGCTTTCCTTAGCCATAGTTTCAGAATGTCCGAAACATGGCACATCAGCCTTCTCCTCCTGTTTCCCTCTGTACACCCTACCCAAGGCCTTAGTATAACTGGAGTCTTTGTGCCATCCTTTTACAGTACTCCATGAAGCAGCCACAATAACCCCGATTTGAATCCTAGACATGATAATCCTCTTCCTGCTTGTGCCTAGGGCATCCTCCCACCTTCTTATAGACAGCTTCCCTACTGCCATTCAACGTCTGAGTGAAATCCAAGGCACTGGTGAATCACCTACATATCCCTGAATAGCTGAGGCCTGGTGTCATAAACTGGGCTGTTTGTATCCAACCCATTGAGTTAATGTAAGACCACTATTGAGCCATATCCTCAGCTGATGTCAAGCAACATAGCTGAGTTGGCGTAAGGAAGCTAAGCTTGGGGAGGGATAGCTCAGTGGTTTGAGCATTGGCCCGCTAAACTCAGGATTGTGAGCCCAATCCTTGGGGAATCATTCAAGGATCTGGGGCAGAAATCCATCAGGACAGTGGGACTGGTCCAACTTTGAGAAGGGGTTGAACTAGATGACTTCCTGAGGTCCCTTCCAACCTGATATTCTATGATGTACAAGAGCCGAGGAGCCAGCTCATTGACTTTGTCAGTGTTATTACCAGAGCTCCCATAAACTTCAGACTATGCACCCTACCCCAAACTCCACCCTCTCAGCTTCCCTTTCTTCATGCACCCACTCACTCACTCATCATTTAAGATGGAAGAGGCCCAAACTGTCTGTACCTTAATAACAGTCTCTCAATCACACCTGATACAGGGCAGCCGGTCTTTCTAACGCACCAGAGAGGACCAGGAAATAGGCAAGGAAGCTATGGCAAAGACTGCAGGGTTCAGTACAGGAGACAGACCTTTGTCCAAGGGGAGAGCAGAAGCAGATCCCGGGAAGGGATGAAAAGCTGTTTCCAATTTGGAAACTTGAAGACAGAGAGAGAGAGAGAGAGATCACAGGGAGGAGACGATGTGTCTAGCTTGAGACTGCACTGGAAGACTCTTTTGTGCTTATTTTGAATTTTATGTTAATAAGCCAGACCCCAAGGAGGGACACATGGGCCTTAGTGGATTTATTGAGCACCCCCTCTTTCTAGATGGCTGTCTCTACTTGTTATTATTTCAGGTAAGGATTTGCCAGGGAGCCTAAGGGAGTTAGAAGCCCAAGATGTACAAGCCCAGACCATGAAAGTTAACAGTATAGACATGAAGCCAGGATTTCAGAGGAGTTTAGGAACCTAAAGAAGGAGATAGGAGCCTATTGGGATTTACAATAGCATCTAAGCAGGTTAGGCACCTAACTCCCACTGAATGACCATGGGATTTAGTCACCTAGCTCACTTAGAAACATTGATAAACCCCAGTAGGTGCCTGTCTCATTCTTTGTAATCCTGGCCCACAGATAACGCAGAAGTTGGGCTGGAATAAGGGAACCCTGGGGGAGATCACAAGCTCTGTGCTATGTGGTGCTAGAGCACCAGAATGGCCCTTTTTAGCTTTATCACCTAGGTATCTGTGCACTTGCCTCTGGGCCTCTGCTGCTGAGCTGTGCAGACCTCCAGGGAGTGAGTCCCACTAGCCCTTAGGAAATAGATATGGATAAATCACCTTCCCGCTGCACCCGTCCTTTAATGTCATTGCAGCTCAAAGCCAGCTCCACACACGTCATCTGCAGCGAGCAACAGGTGTGAGTCCAGTTTTGTCCGTTCCATCTCAGACTGAAGGGTGAAGGATTCTCAGATACCTGTGCCTTCAGTGCCTAGATTCTGGGATGCAGATAGACCTTGATCCTAGTGCATCGTATGTTGGGATAACTTCCACAAAGACCAGTACAGTAAGTTTGCTATTTCAATTAACTATATTAGGGGATCAACACACAAAATTTCAGTTATATATACTGGGGAAATTAAGATGATAAATATGAATTACAATATGAGCTTATTAAGACTTTGCTCAGTTTAATCAATACCTACTGCTGATTGGTATTTTTCTTTAGGAAAATGTTGACTTTTCATTGAAATCCCAAAATCTATTTTTTCTCATTTTTTGGCAAATGAAAACTTTCTGCTGAAAACTGGATTTTTTTTTTAATCACAAAACCAAAACTCTTTGGTTTTTGAGTTTTCGTTTCTTTACAAACAAAAATGTTTGAGAGAAGCAGACACATTGTGAGATTTGTTGTTGTATAGCAGAAAACCCAGTCTCCATAAAAAAGAACACAGCTAAAAATTTCCAACCTGCCGTAGACATTAAATAAATTGGGGAATATTAATATTGCCTGGTTAGACCTTAATTCCAAACCCCTTTATTCTGTTGCATCGGGGCAATTTCTCTTTCAAAGAGAGAGTTGCACTGGATAACCAGCAAAGTTGAGAGTGCACACGATGTTTTGTACAGGTTATCCCCTTTAAACTCTGGGTTAGAGTAGAACCAAGCAGTCAACACCTGTCTCGCCTGACTCCATTCAAGGACATACAGAAGCCCACTGGGAGTGGAACCCAGAACTACTCGTCTAGCTCCACACTGGTACTGGCTGAGTATAAATGGAGTAAACTACACATAACAAGACATGGTACCATGTTTTCAAAGGGATTTAGGCACTTACTGTGATTTTCAGAAGTACTGAGGAGCCTGGGGTTGAGTGCCTAAATGGTTTTGAAAACCCCACTATGTTTCTTAATATCTTTACAAATGTCACACAGCCCCTTCGCAAAAGACCTTACAGTCCTAGTAGACAAGACAGAGAAAGGGAGGGAGGAGAAACAGAGGCAGAAAGAGGGGAAATGACTGGCCCAGGGTCACACAGCAGGTCGCTGACAAAGACAAAAGTAGAGCCCACATGTCTCAGCAACAACTGCACTGCGCAGCACAGAGTCATTGGAACAACATGGCAGTAATGGAGGACTGCTGCTAGCCCCTTGTTACACACAGGTAGAAGGGCAGCTGGGAGTTGGTGCCAGAAATTAATATGGAAGCAGGCTTTAGGCCATCCAGGCCCAGATCTTGGGACAGAAACATTACAGATGATTTGCCACGGATGATGTTGCCCCGCAAAATGGAAATCAGGCTGTGCTGGCATTTTAGTAGACCAATTTTATCGCCAAGCCGTGCGCTTGGAGAGGGACGCTGTTTGCAAGAATTGTTGGGTTTGGATTGTGCTTTGTTAAGTCCTTCATATTGCATTTTAACAAGCCACACCCTGGGCCAAATTCTCAGATGGGGTAAAGTGAGGAAGCTCCGTTGAGTTTAAAGGAGCTGACCCAATTCACACTAGTGTGATAACAGGACTGGTGGGTCATCAGAGGTGGGGAGCATTAACAACACCTGGTTCTTGTAAGTGATGAATGTTGGGCCCCTTTGACATTCATACAAAGAGACATAAAGAGAAGGGGAATCACAGAAATTCCTTCTGTCACTCTTATCCTCACCATTGTCCTTCTTATTCCCTCTACAGCCATCACATGATGTTTGGACAAAGGAAATGTCCAACCAAACAATGACTGAGTTCCTTCTCTTGGGATTCTCTGACATTCGGGAGCTGCAGATTTTGCACTTTGTGGTGTTCCTATTGATTTACCTGTCTTCCCTCACAGGAAATCTTCTTATCATCATAGTCATAGCCCTTGACCACCACCTTCACACTCCCATGTACTTCTTCCTGATGAATCTGTCCATCCTGGACCTCGGCTCCATCTCCGTCACCATCCCCAAATCCATGGCCAATTCTCTCATGAACACCAGGTCGATTTCTTATTCCGGATGCGTCGCCCAAGTCTTTTTCCTTATCTTCTTTGCTGTATCTGACTTTGCCTTGCTCACCATGATGGCATATGACCGATATGTTGCCATCTGCAAACCACTGCACTATGAGACTATAATGAACAGGAGAGCCTGTGTCCACATGGCAGCCAGTGCCTGGATCGGTGTAATGTTCTATTCTTCATTGCACACTGGGATCACGTTTGCCATAAGCTTCTGTGGAGGCATCATGGTGGATCAGTTCTTCTGTGAAATCCCCCAGCTCCTCAAGCTCGCCTGCTCTGACACATACCGCAGTGAAGTTGAGTTACTCATCTTTGGTTCATGCTTAGCTTTAAGCTGTTTTGCTTTTATAATTGTGTCCTATGTTCAGATCTTCACCACGGTGCTGAGAATCCCCTCTGAGCAGGGCCGGCGCAAAGCCTTCTCCACCTGCATCCCCCATCTCATTGTGGTCTCCTTGTTTGTTTCCACTGGCATCTCTGTCTACCTGAAGCCCACCTCCAGGTCAACATCGGTTCTGGATCTCATGGTGGCAGTTCTCTACTCCGTGCTGCCATCGGTGATGAATCCCATCATCTACAGCATGAAGAACAAGGAGATCAAAGCTGCCCTGAGGAAACTGACTGGGCGGATGTTATTCACCAAGAATAAAATGTCCATGTTTTTCTCGTGAACATTGTTTTGTCTGTGTTTCTTTACAGATACAATCAATTGATGGTATTTTCCACATAAGAATATGGTGTGTGATTTTTTTATGAAAATGTTCTATTTAAAGTGGTAAATCCATGGCAACTCCACAAAGTCCATGGAGTTATTCTAGGTTTATATCACTATAAATAAGATGAATATCTATATGTCTCCTGCTTTTATACCAGCATCTACTGCCATGCTATCTGAGTGCCGTCCACATAAAATACCCAGTGGCTTTCATGCAGTATCTGGTGCTTCTTTTTCTCTGGGGTCAATATTTTGTTTGTGATCTGATGGCTTTGGGGTTTTCTGTTCCCTTGTGTGACAGAGTGGGGTTTGACAGCATCAGATCATGCTCTCTGAGTTGTACTACGTGTGGAAATATTGGTACAGTGACCGCACCAGCCGGGTTTGCTCAATAGCAGCCTGTTGCTTTTTGTTCATTGCAGCTCTTCTATCCGAGAAAGGTGCATGTTAGCTCGCTGAAGGACCATCATTCAGAGCCATCAAGAGTGAAGTTGGGTGGCCTTTCACTTACATGCCCTGCTGCATAGAGCAAAGGTTTTGCTGTATAGGATGTCTGCAAGTGGGGGCTGTGAGAGCAAGACTGGTGGGTCTGGAAGTCTCCCTTTTAGCATTTGACCCTTAGACAGGGGACCAATTTAAGTGCAGGGTCCTGCCCTGTGTCGGGGGTCACCCATAATCACATGGAAGAAGGACTTGCAGGAGTTCTATCTATCTATCTATCCCCATACAACCCATCTATCTATCTATCTATCTATCTCCATACGCCCCAACTATCTATCCCCATACACCCCAACTATCTATCTATCTATCTCCATACACCCTAAAAATGAAACTTTACAAAAAAAATTTGTAAATTTTTTTTGTAAAAAAAATTTGTAAATTTTTTTTGTAAAAAAAATTTACAAAAAAGTTTTGTACTTTTTTCCCCATACACCCTAAAAAAAAATAAACCCCGTCTGTCTATCTATCTATCTATCTATCTATCTATCTATCTATCTATCTATCTATCTATCTATCTGGCAGGTTCTCTATTCTGGTGCAGGGTTCTATACCACAACTCATTACCATGCTATCTGAGCACCTTCTACATAAAATCAGTAGCCATATAAAAATCCCCAGTAGACCTCGTGAAATCACTGGTTCTCCTCCTCCCACCCCACCACCATGCCCAGGGTAAAAGTTCTGCTTATGGTATCAGTATAGCTGCTTTGTTCTTGCTTCCTTTTCTGTTTTCTTTTATGATTTTATTTTATTTTAGTGTTTTTTTCTGGTCACTTAGTGGGTTGATTTATTACTTTGGAAGGGGGAAATGACTGGGGAGATGCTCAGTATTTAGGTATCCAGTGTTGTCAGTTTTCAGATAAGCAGCTGTGTTAGTCTGTATCCATAAAAAGAACAAGGAGTACTTGTGGCACCTTATGGACTAAACAATTCATTTTGGCATAAGCTTTCGTGGGCTAGAACCCACTTCATCAGATGCATAGAATGGAACATACAGTAGGAAAGTAGATAGATAGATAGATAGATAGATAGATAGATAGATAGATAGATAGATAGATAGATAGATGAGGGAATGGGCTACTCAGTTCATCACTCCCTTTTGGGGTCCATAAAGAGACTTGGGGAGAAAAATTGACAACTGGAGAGAGCTTCACTCTCATGGCTGTCATGGTGAGAGTCTTCTGGCATAGAATCATAAAATCATAGAAAATTAGGGTTGGAAGAGACCTCACAAGGTCATCTAGTCCAACCCCCTACTTAAAGCAGGATTAACCCCAACTAAATCATCCCAGCCAGGGCTTTGTCAAGCCTGACCTTAAAAACATCTAAGGAAGTAGATTCTACCACCTCCCTAGGTAACCCGTTCCAGTGCATCTAAGGAAGAGAGCTGTCCTGACCAGCTGGGGTCTGAGAGAGACACCCAGATGACACTTCCATCTATATCTGCTCTGGATGAATCCCAACTCTGACACCACGGGGTCAGCAGAAGGTAAGAGTGGAAAAATGCAAGGGGTTAAGTGCTTTCCTTTCACCCTCTCCCCTAAATCTTGTCATGCAGACAGAAAGCTGAAGACCAGAAGTCCAAAGTGCAGGCAATGGGATGTTTATTGGGGTTAGTTTCCAACAATCATGTCCATAACTCTGACACCATGGAGCCTTGTTTCCCATTGTCCTGTTCTCTCCCTCTTTATCAGGCATTACTATATCACAAATGCATGCCCACAGTCCTACCCCTGACAATTTATGGTCATGTTCCTTTTTGAGGGGTCATGAATCTGGGGTCTTCATCCTATCTCTTTTGTATCCCATGGGAGGGGTAAGGAGTGAGGTTTTGCTATGGTCAGGGACAGGCATTTCTTTGACCTTTTAGTGTTTTATACCTTCATACCAACATAGGGTTGCCAATTTTCTAATTGCACAAAATCGAACACCCTTGCCCTGGCTCCTGCCCTACTCCTGAATCTGTCCATATTAGACCTCGACTCCATCTCTGTCACCATCCCCAAATCCATGGCCAATTCCCTCATGAACACCAGTTCAATTTTTTATTCTGCATGCATCATCCAAGTCTTTCTCGTCTTCTTCTTTGCTTCAGTAGATTTTGCCATACTGACCAACATGGCGTATGACTGATACGTGGCCATCTGCCATCCACTGCACTATGAAAGAGTGATGAACAGGAGAGCTTGTGTCCAAATGGCAGCCAGTGCCTGGATCTGTGGTCTTCTCTACTCTGCCGTGCACACCGGGAACATATTTGCAATAATCTTCTGTGGAGGGAATAGCACGCATATTCCAGCATCTTCCTAGGTAACCCATTCCTGTGCTTCACCACCTCCAACTGGAATGTTCAAAGGGGCTCAAAGGATCCAGGTACTGAACCACCATTGAAAATCATGTCTAATTACCATTCATAC
Organism: Dermatemys mawii; assembly: GCA_007922305.1. Classification (NCBI taxonomy): domain Eukaryota; kingdom Metazoa; phylum Chordata; order Testudines; family Dermatemydidae; genus Dermatemys; species Dermatemys mawii. The sequence continues at coordinate 221,213 of ML677535.1, read as the reverse complement.
CCCAAAAAGCATGAGTTTAACTTTACGTCTTCAGTGGGACTACTCATATGTTTACAGCTAAGCACTTGCATAAGTATATTTTTGCATGAGTGCCTTAGTTCAGAATTTACCAAGGGTAAATCACAGAATGTTTGGACAGGAATCTATGACAATTTTGACTAACTGAGGATGCCTCTTCATTTTTAACAAATCCTAATTATAGTTCTTCAGTGTATCCAATCAGGAAAGAGAAATAGAGCATGTTAAAATGTAACCTGTTAAAACAGCTCAAACCTCATGCAGTTAATACTAATCAAGATCTGCTTTTAAATGAGCTAGAGAGTAAGAAATGTTCACGGAAAATCTTTAGTGAAGAATGTTGAAAAATGAATATTTTTGTGGTCTGGACAATGATAGTCATGAAAAGAAAAGCCACACACTAATTTTCAAGGATGATTGATCTCTGTTTCTAACCAAGTACCACGCTCTATGTTCGTCTCTTGAACATCTAGTGTACAGAATGATACACTGATCATAATAATTAATGGCAGCAAAATTCTGTGATCCAGAGTACCTTAAGATACATTTGGTTCCTCGTGTGGATGAGACACAATTGGCTAAATCCAGATCACGTTGAAGTGAATGACTAAATTCCAGTGGTCATGGTTACAGGGCTAGCTGCACCTCTGACCCCTTCTCCGGTCTCTCTGAATTCACCCCTCAGTTCTTGACCTTATACCTGCCCCTTTCCTGGAGCAGAATTAAGAGATTCTCTCCATCTTGAACTGGTCCTAGGCTACAGTCCCCTATGCACCAACTAGCTGGCTTTGGTCCCTGAAGCTCCTCCTTCAGGAGCTCTGACCTGGAGTATATGTAATGATCAGACACCCTTCTCCAAGCAAAGTCCAATTTATTTACCACAGTAGGAACAAAGTATAACAGGGGAAATATTACATAGCAATTCCACATCTGTCACACCAAAAACTTCACTGGGATAAAAATTTGGCCTCATTATCCAGGCTCAGATTGTCTTTAGGAAACATGGCAAAACCTTTCTAGTCAAATGAGTGTTTCCATCCTATCAAGAATGACATTTACTTAAATAAAAATAATAAAGATGTCTCAGTGCCTAAAAACATAACTAATAACGTGGTAAAATCCCATAAGCCTTAAAATAAATAATCATTTGAACAAGAACTCAGCTATCCACACTCTTACAGAATCTCTTTTCAACCCCTCCACCATTACTAGAAGTAACACTTCACCTTTCTCAGAGAACTCCACTAAAGAGGTGATCACACTGACACCCTCAATAGATGACTATCTAATCAAGCATGCCGGACTCTCCCAAATCCTCCCTGCCCTTGAAAAGATCTAGAACAAAGAAACTAACCAACCAATCAGTCAAAAAACAAAAACAAAAACAAAACAGAGAGAGAAAGAGGGAGAGAGAGAGAGAGAATCAAGCAACCAAACCAAGAAAGCTCCTTGCATCCTAAATAGATGTTTTACCTGAAAATAGGAGAAGACTTAGAGAGTCCATAGAGTCCACTGTGGATTTACTTATGGTTACTGCTTTTATGGGCAACAGACTCAGATACAATGGTAAGGACCGCCATATAAATCCTTAAGTTAGAATGATAGTTTGTGATTTTATTCAACCTGGTGTAAAAACCTGGTACCAAGAATGAAATCAACCAACCAATAAAACAAAACAAAAAAACAGAGATAATCCAGCAAACAAAATACTTCATATTCCAAGCAGAATCCCTCATCCACACCCCAAAATGAAGAGTCAGAGATTCCACAAGGTCCATCAGGGGCTTAGTTATGGCGACTCTTTTTATAGGCAAGGTGTTTGGATAGCATGGTGATTGTGGCAGCATAAATCCCAAAGACAGAAAGATAGACAGTTTCCAGTCTTATTTATATGTATTCAAGTGTAACTCCACTGACTGGATTTTTACAACTGAGTAAACAGATTACTACATAAATGCTATGTTCTCCTGGATACAGTGTTGTCATCAGATGATTATAATTTTAAAGAAGCACAGAACAAAATCATGTTGAAGAGAGAAAGACAGTCCTGTTATTCTTGGTGAATAACCTCCATCCAATTAGCTTCCTCAATGCACCTTTGATCTCTTTGTTCCTCATGCTGTAGATGATCGGATTCAGCACTGGAGGTAACACGGAATAGAGTACAGCCAATGTGAGATCTAGCCCTGATTGAGAACTGGAGGTCGGTTTCAGGTAGGCAAAGCTTGTAGTGGAAAGGAACATGCAGATAACAATGAGGTGAGGAAGGCAGGTGGAAAAGGCTTTACACCGGCCCTGCTCTGAGGGGATTCTCAACACCGTGGTCAAAATCTGAACATACGTCACAATTATAAAAACAAAGCAACTAAGGCCTAAACACACACTAAAGGCAATAACTTCTACTTCACTGAGATACGAGTCAGGGCAGGCAAGCTTGAGAAGATGGGGGATTTCACAGAAGAACTGATCCACCACGTTTCCTCCACAGAAGGTTATTGCAAATGTGTTCCCGGTGTGCAGGGCGGAGTAGAGAACACCACTGATCCAGGCAGTGGCTGCCATTTGGACACAAGCTCTCCTGTTCATCACTCTCTCATAGTGCAGTGGTTGGCAGATGGCCACGTATCGGTCATACGCCATGATGGTCAGTAAGGCAAGATCTGCTGCGAGAAAGAAAATGAACAGAAAAATTTGGATGACGCATCCAGCATAGGAAATCAATCTGTTGTTCAACAGCGAATTGGCCATAGATTTTGGGATGGCAACAGAGATGGTACCGAGGTCTATAATGGACAGATTCATCAAGAAGAAGTACATGGGGGTATGAAGATGGTGGTCGAGGGCTACAGCTGTGATGATAAGCATATTTTCCATCACAGCTGCCAGGTAGATCACTAGAAACACCACAAAAAGCAAAATCCGCAGCTCCCGAACATCAGCGAATCCCAGGAGAAGGAACTCAGTGGTAGTTTGGTTGGACATTTTCTTCCTCAGGACATTATGGGAAGGCTGAGGAGGGAAGCACAAGGACAATGGTCATTATTAGAGTGACGGAGGGAATGACTCTGATTCCCCTCTTCAGAATATGTTATGGTGGGAATGTCAAGGGAGCGCGGCGCTCGTCATTTCTGTTCACCAAGAGTGGTGTGCGCTCCTCACTGCTGTCAATCAAAGCACAAGTCAGGTGTGTTTTCACACTACTGTCCTTTGGCAGAGCTTCTTGATAGTCAATGGGGCTGCATTTCTTCACACCATGGATCTGGGCCAAGGCGTCGCTTGATCGAATTCATTAAAAAAATAAAACAAATTACAACCCAACTCCAACAGGTCAAGCAAAAAAAAAAAAGGTCCCTGGTTCTATGAGACAATCCACTACAATTTTGGAATGAAACTAAAATACTAAAACAACCCAGT
>ML677535.1:186314-196983 GCA_007922305.1 Dermatemys mawii | reverse complement strand
GGCTGGAGAGGGTATTTGGGGGTGGGGGTGTACTGGGAGGGGGTATTTGGGGTGGGGTGGGGTGGGGGTGTACTGGGAAGGGATATTTGGGGGTGTACTGGGAGGGGGTATTTGGGGGAGTGGGGTGGGGGTGTACTGGGAGGGGATATTTGGGGTGGTGGGGATGTACTGGGAGGGGGTACTTGGGGGTGTACTGGGAGGGGGTATTTGGGCTTGTGGGGGTGTACTGGGAGGGGGTATTTGGGGAGTGGGGGTGAGGGTGTACTGGGAGGGGATATTTGGGGCTGGAGGGGGGTGTTTATTGGGAGGGGGTGGCTACTGCTGTGTGGTGGAGGAGCCTGGGTCCCCAGGGACTCTCATCCCCTCAGATTTTACTTTGTTTCTTTTATTTTATTTTATATTATTTTATTTTAATTTATTATTTTTTCTTTGCTCTTTAAGTTTTACATTGAATTTGATATTTTAAAACTTTTAAAAATGTATTTAAACTTACTATTTCTTTTATATTCTGGCTAGTCGTTCCCGCCAGCCCAATAAATTTCCATCACGCAGGAAATTTTGTATAACAATATTTGTTTTAATCCCAAAATATGAAATGTTTACATTCTTGTAAAATGAAAAAACTCTCAAAATGTTTGGATGCAGAAATGTATCAACTGCTGTATCATTTTAACATTTTTCACTGAAAGAAAAGATTTCCTTTTAAAGTGTCCGTTTCAAATGAAAACTTTCATTTTGAATGAATACTTTGACTTAAACCAACATTGAAATGAGTCATTTCATTCTCAATTTGAGTTACGCCTACTCAAAATAAATGTTCTTTTCAATTTCACATTTTGAAAGAAAAATAATCATTACATGTTTGAGAGAGGACAAATTGAAATGAATTCTTCTATTTCTCCTTCCATTTCTTCTTCCCTCCCCCCCCCCCCCAGCTGATTCATGCAATCCTCATGGATTCTGGACTGGAACTGGCTTCAATGCCTGGCTCCCCTCAGACTTTCTGGCCAACCTTGGGCATGTTTCTGGGACTTTGATCATCTAACCACAGTGGAACAAGGAAGTCTCTCTTTTCTTTAGAATTTTCACTCAGACTTTCTGGCTGATCTATGGCATGTTTTGGGGGCTAGAAGTTTCTCATCAAATAGGAGTAATCTAACTCCACTAGACACTTTGAAAATCACAGTATATTGGTTGACCCCTAATTTATCCCAGCCCACATCCTCTTTAAGCCAACCTTTCTGACAACATCTGCATTCTGAGTCACAGCTTTACACACAGAGGCATAAGATCCGCAGCTGGCACCTAGTAGTGCAGCCTTGTTTATTTCAGGGGAGCCATGTGGTGTCAGGGAGCTGGGGTGGGGATCTGTCTTTAAGGGTGGTTTCCCTACAGCCATTTTCACTTTGTTGTTTTTAAGACTGTAGATGATGGGGTTTAACATGGAGGTCAAGATGCTGTCCTGGATGTAGAACATTTCATTCAGCACCCTGGATGACACAGGGTTGGGTCTTGTATACTGGATAAAACCTGTCAGGTAGAACAACCCAACCACAATCAGGTGGGAGCTGCAGGTAGAGAAGGCTTTATGCCTGCCCTCTGCAGAGCGTATCCTCAGGGTGGGGGGGATGATGAGAATGTGGAAGATGAGAGTGAAGAAGAAGGAGCCTGTTCCCAGTATCATAATAGTAGTAACAAGCACCACTTGATTAGTGAGGGTCTCAGTTCAGGACAGCTGTAATAGGGGAGGGAGCTCACAGCTGAAATGTCTGATTCTTTTGGGCCCACAGTAATGCAACTTGAGGGCAAAAACTTTGTAAAGCAAGGCATAGAAAAATCCAATGGTTCATGTACCACTCACCAGCTGAACACAGATCCCTTTTTTCATTTTCTCCACATAATGGAATGGGTGACAGATGGGTCGTACGCCATGGCTGAGAGAAGGAACATTTCTGTACCAGCTGCAAGAAAAAGGAATAACATCTGGGCCAGGCATCCGTTGGCAGAAAGGGTTTTGTTCTCTGCTAGAAAATTCACCAACATCTTAGGGACGGTGGCTGAGGAATAGCAGATATTGACCAAGGATAAATGCAAGAGGAAGAAGTACATGGGGGTGTGTAGGTGAGGATCAGCCCTAATCACCACCATGATCATCCTGTTCCTCACCAGGGTGATTGGATAAATTACTAAAAACAAGAGGATGAAGAAAATCTGCATCTGTGGGTCACTGGAAAGTCCAAGAAGAATAAAGTCGCTCACTGGGGTTTGATTTTCCATTGATATTTTTACAGGAGAACTGTGACTTGAAAGACAGAAAAAATAATGAAATTAACACATATAAAAGTGTGGGATGTGGAGAGCATTTGATCAATAGGATAATGCAAAGAAAGGCCTACTCCATCCGACGTGTATTTTAAATAGACACAATGGGCTACATTCACAAGGGGCCTAGTCACCTAGCTGCCACTTTCGGCACCTAAATCCTAGAATGAGACCCAGGTAGTATTTGTGACCTGGTGCCAGCTCTGGTGTAAGCCAGGGGTATGCAAACTATGACCCATGGGCCGGATACGGCCATGGCTTCGATTTTTCTGGCCCTTCAGCCAACATCAGGAGTGGACAAATCGGGGGCCGGTGGTGGGACCCTGACTTGTAGGAGCCCACAGTGGGAATCCCAGAGCAGCGGCAGACTGAGCGGCTCAGCCTGCTGCCGCTCTGGGGTTCCCGCCGGTGGGCACTTGCCAACCAGGATCTCAGCACGCTGCCAGCCTGGGTTCCTTCACCAAGGCCAGCAAGGGACCCCGGCTGGCAAGGGGCCAGCAGCGGAAACCCCGGAGCGGCGGAGGAACTCCATGACATCAGAACTTCATGACATCAAAACTTCATGATGTCACTGCATTCCTGCCAGAGTCGCAGAATTGGTGAGCACACAGTCGCTTCGGCCTGCAATGCCCCTTCAAAAATCTAATATGGCCCTCATCTCATATAGTTTGGAGACTCCTGGTGTAAGCGACTAGTTATCACTAAGTCCACTTTGCCTAGGCAGCAAGATAGATGGGGGAGCCCAAGAGGACTGTCTGTGATTCCATGATAAAACTGTTATAGTACTTCAGGAGTTTGCATTTGTTACTGGGGTGGTGAAATGTAATTATAGAACATACCACCAGTTTGGGGTGTCTGACCTGCTTTTGGACAATCTGCCCTGAAGTTTACACTCACGGTCATAATCCACTTCAGCTAGCATGCCACTATTCACAAAATCCCCATTCAACTGGGACTATGAGCTCCTTTAGTCTCTCCTGATGAAGCTGTTCACTGTGGTTAAATAATTAAAAAGGCACTGTAGCAGCAGGAAATAATCTATGGCATCAGGGGTGAGTGCTTGAACCACCAGGCTATAAAATCACCATCTGTTTTTTCTGGCTTAATCTCTCTTTCATCCGGCCCATTGTCTTCAGTGGAGCTACCGCTGATTCACACGAGCTGGAGATCTGTCTGATCGTTTCCAATGGAGTTAGGGTAGATTTGCACCGGCTGCTAATCTAGGCCATGGGGAAAGGGTGGGTATATGTATATAGCTAGTGGCCACACATGAAATATTTGTTTTCCTGTGTGCAATAATAACACTTAGCCTTTCTCCAGAGCTCCTTGGGGGAAAAGTTTTAGAGGCACAAGAACTGGATTAGGCACCTAGTCTAGATTGGTTTTTCTGCCTTTTGAAGTCTGTCCCTTTCCTTCTAAGTCACAAAATAAGAGCTTTCATTGTAGAATTGGGGAAACTGAGGCAGAACATGGCCAGTGACAGTCTCAAGATCATGAACCTGGTGAGTGACAAGGCAAGGAATGGATCCCTGCCTGCTAGAATTTCAGAGCAGTGATCATACTGGAAAAATCTCTGACTCTCAGGAAACTATCAAAGGATAATTGATGTTAGGGATTCAAGAAACCTATTAGGTCACCTAATTGTAGATTTCAAGCTAGAAGTAATCATTAGAATCATCTAGTCTGAGTTCCTGCATAACACATGCTCGAGGAGTTCACCCAATAATTCTTGCATCAAGCCCATATCATGTGGTTGAGCTAGAACGTATCTTTTAGAAATAAATAGTCTGTCTTGGTTTATTCCAAGTGATGCAGTATCCACTAGATTGTTTGGTAAGTTGTTCTGATGGTTTAGGCTGAAATGTTCCCATTTAATATTAAGTAAAGGATAAAGATTCAATAAAACCCCACTTAGTTTTCAGGTTCAACCCTCTAGGTTTGATCCTTTGGATGTTAATTGCAGATCTCCACAGTGTAGCAAGGCTACTCCTTTTATACTCCATTATAATACTAATTAACACGTAATTGTCCTTTCCCGTAATTATATTTCTGCCATCTTCTCATTGGCCCTTTGCATTTCACATTACCTAAATTAAGAACGTTACCAATGTCATTCCCATACTATCAGTATATGTAACATTTTAATAAAACCTTCTCACTTCTCAATGCCACCAATTAAAAACTTTGCTTAAACCAGTTATAACCAAACAATAGTAGTAACATAGCCCTGGGCCATGTCATTAACTCTTACTTTCTTATAACACTCTGTCTCCAACTTATCACTAACATTCTCACACCAACAACTTCAGTTTCCCATTCTCCTCTACACTTAGGCCGACTTAGACCCAAAATCTAACATCTATTTATTTCTTAACCTAACCACCCTGTAGGCTATACTTTTAAAAAACCCTAACTTATTTCTAGCCTGAGCTTCCAGGCATTTGATGTTTTTCTTTCTTTTTCTGTCAGACTAAAAAGTCCTCTTTGATCAGGAATTTCCTCCCTTTGTAGGTACTTATAGACCATGATCAAGTCCCCTCTTAACTTCCTCCTTGTTAAGGTCAATAGACTGAGCTACCCATCCAGTGCATCACCTTGGGGCCAAGGAAGCATTAATAATAAGGAATAAGTAGTTTATTGTTCATGTGGATCTATCTACTTTTTATTATGTTCAGACTATGTTTACTGTAACTTACAATCCTTGTAAGTCCATTTACTTGAGTAGGGTGGATAATAGTTTGAGAGGGAGCAGATGTTTGTTCCCTGTATCTGCATACTCTCATCTGCAAAGCCCTGATCACAAGTTAATATCCCAGCTGCTCAGGTCTCCGTGTCACAGTTTGTTAGCAGGGACACTTCTGCAGCCAGATCAGAGGGTATGTGCTGTTTGGGGCTGGCAGCAAAGGTCTCTGAACGAAGAAATGGTCCTATGGATCCTGTTTCCTCTGAGCTAAAGTGAGCCCAGGCCCAGGCACCTGCAGGGCAAAGGGATATAGAAACAACCTGTCTAAATACATATGAAACAAGCTGTACGTCAACTATAAATCTGTGCAGGTGACTTTAAATCTTATTAAAATATGTAGAATCCGTTTGGCTCACACAAGGTCATGCTTAGGCTTATGTGGCCCTCCTGTGTAATAGGTTTGGCTGCGCTGAAATAAAGGATGAGTCTTGGCAAAGGGACATTCATTAAAATGTATCATGATCACTCAGAAAGGTAAACCAGGCTTCATCATGATGTGAATCATTCTGCCTCCCCAGAGACTCTTTAGGCTGTTTCACCAAATGGAATTTCATTTGGGAAAAACAACTCAAGTCACGTTGGGCATTGCTAAGAACAAAGCTTTGGAGACACAAAATTGTCCATAATGGTGATGGGCTGAGTTTAAACATTTTAATGGAACTTATGAAAATCTTGAATTGGAATGGGAAAAACAATCCCCAAAAAGATTTTGCAATAAGAAGTGAATAATTATATTTTCCCCAAACTCCAGTATAATTCAGGTCAATGTGGAATAGCTTTCCTCAGAAATCTTACTAATGGAAATGCTCACTGACTGGACCCAGTTATGGACAATATACAGTGATCTATAAATGCAGTGGTTACACAGACTATGTCAGAATGTTTACAGTAACTGATGTGTGTACACCAATGTGCATATGTATCCACCTGTCCTCCTCGGCCTGATTTCAGATGTTCTGAAGTTTGCTCTCGCCTACAGGTTGTAATACAGATTTTCTTGAACTCGTGGGATGGCCTGTACTTCCAAATCCACAATTGCCTTGACATCTGGCAACCAGAAAGACTGGGATTTCCAAAGGAAGCAAAGGGAACTAAGCACACAAATTGAAGTTGGATGTATCTAACTCCCTTAGACTCATTTGAAAATCTCAGCCCGACTTCATATTTGGTCAAGCACTAGTTTGAGCCTGTACTATAGGGTGGAATGATATTTTGGACTGAGATAAGGCACTCAGTTCAAACATATCTTCACAACTCCTTTACCCTCCCTCCAACCTTCTATACTTGGTCAAGCACAATGCTTTTTCTGAGTATTCTGCTTTTCTGGCAGTGTCTCTGTGAAGATAAAGCTAAGAGGGAGGAGTTGTTATTGTATGTGTGGAGAAAGCCTTAGAGGGAAAGCAAAGATCTTAGAAACATCTAAGGCATCAACTTTTAGTGTCATTTTGCAACCATGCCAGAGACTTCCAACACAGCTAGATGATAAAGGCCCCAGTGATCCAAATCTCTTCTCAAAATTCCTGCCTATAATTTCAAAGGAATTTTTTCAGGCCCAGTGTTGTGAAATCCCAAGTGATGCTGGGGAAGCAGAAAGGCCCAGTGAAAGACATTGTTAAGATTGTAGGCTATCTTCATAATTCTGTTGAGATCTGGGCTAGGTTATTCACAGTGGCTTAAATAAATCAGCTACTGATCTGTCAATGGGAGTTGGGTGCCAAACTTCCATAAGCCGTTCTGAAAATGACAGATTAAACTATGACTAAATTCTGCAGCACGACTTTCCTGAAGGCCCCCTTCACCTCTTTGTTCCTCAGACTGTAGATGATGGGGTTGAACATCGGGGTGATGACCGTGTACATGAGAGACAGAACTTTATGGAAGGCCGGGGATCGCTCCGCTGATGGCACCACATACATGATAATGATGGTCCCATAATACAGACTCACCACCAGCAGGTGAGAGGCGCAGGTGGAAAAGGCCTTCTGCCTCTCAGCAGAGGAGGCGATTCGCAGGATGGCTGAGAGGATATGAATGTAAGACACAACGATGAAGAGGAAAGGAGCCAGGGTTACCAGGGAGCAGGAGATCAGAACAATCATTTCTACCAGGAAGCTTTTTGTGCAGGACAATTTCATCAGCTCCTCCATGTCACAGAAGAAATTATTAATTTCATTGGGGCCGCAAAAGCTTAGCTGGGGCACCATCCCCACTACTAAAGCAGTGGCTGAGAAACCAGTTATCCAGGAGGCAGATACCATCTGAAGGCAAACCCCGAGGTTCATCATAACGTTATAGTTGAGTGGGTTGCATATGGCTAAGTAACGGTCATAAGCCATGACTGCAAGGAGGAAGCACTCAATGCAAGCAAAAGCACTGAGGAAAAATAACTGTGTGATGCAGTCCCTGAATGAGATTGCCCTGTCTTCTACGAGGAGCCCAGTCAGCAATCTGGGGACACTCACTGAGGTGTAGCAGGTCTCTAAGAAGGACAAGTTCCCGAGGAAGAAATACATTGGGGTGTGAAGCTGCTGATCAGAGACAACTAGAGCAACAATGAGAAGGTTGCCAGCCAGGGTCACAATGTAGATCACTAGAAACAGAACGAAAAGCAGAATCTGAATGTCGTTCAGGTTCCCAAATCCCAGAAGAATGAACTTGGTGATGGATGTGTGATTTGTCCATGGCATTTGTGCCATGTGTTCTCTGGAAGGGAAGAAAGAAAGGAAGAAAAATTAGCCTTGTTATTCCATCCCTTTTTACTGCATTCAGTATCTACTTAGGACCAGACTGTCAAAAGTGTTTAAGGGCCTAAAGATTCAGTTATTCTTCTACAGAGATTTTACAAAAGAACCTTATGACTTAAATCACATTGATTTCAATGGATGCTGGGTGCCTAGATGCTTTGTCCTACTAGTCACCTAAATACCTTTAAAAATTTGACCATGACCTGTTTAATTCCATTAGTGAATTCAGATAGGCATCTATCTGCATCTTTAGGCACCTAAATACCTTTTAAAACCTGTGCCTTAGTATATAATGCTTTTTCACCTGACCTGATGTAATATGGCAGCCATTTCAACAACTACAAATACATTCATTGAAATCCAGCACATCACAGAAGGGCACTTTGCAGTTAACTCTATAAAGGTGGGGGGGGAAAATGTATCAGCAAATCCACAGTTACCCCCCTATATTTTTTTTCACTGACATGAACAGTGCATATGAGTAAACTTCTCACTCCACACCCTCTTAAAGCCCCCTGCCTTTGCACGGCTGTATGGGCATAATATGGCCTTAGGAGAACTGCTCTGAAACATTTTTCATGGGAATCTGTAATTTTACAGCAACACACTTGAAAAGAGAGATTCTGGCCACAAATTGGAGTTGAAGTGCCTTGTGGAATATGTAGTTTACTCCTCATGTCCCCATTCTCCTCACTGGTCTGGGAACCCTCATCTGGACTACATCTCCCATAATGCAGCAAGAGAAACCATGCTGAATTATGGCATGTGTAATTCAGTTGCAGATCCCAGCCACAGCGGGGTTGGAGACAGAAGAAACAAACTACAACTCTCAATAGGCATCTATTTTATACCTGTTTAAAATATTTTGATGGGAAAAAATGAAATTTTCCATTGAAAAAAAACATTTTTGAAAATAATAATAAAAAAAAATAGTGAAAACCCCAGTGTTGGAAAACACTGTTGAAGGAAAATTTTCAGCCCTAGAATTTCAAATAACTAAGATTTTGGTCTATAGGACTTGATGCTTTAGCTCCAGTTCGATGGGTCGGAACATAACATATGAGCTTAAATACATGACATGAGCATTTAGAAAAATTCCTGCATGGAAGTATAAGTCTATCCCTTTGTCCTGCAGGTGCCTGAACCTGGACTCAGTTTAGCTCAGAGGAAACAGGAATATAAAAGGAGTACCCTTGCTACATTGTGGAGGTCTGCAATTAACATCCAAAGGATCAAACCTAGAGGCTTGAACCTGAAAACAAGTGGGGTTTTCTTGAACCCTTATCCTTAACTACTAAAGGATACGACACTGAGAGTAACTAACCATCAGAACAACTTACCAGGCTATCTGGTGGATACTCCATCACTTCGAGTCTTTAAACCAAGATAGACGGTTTATTTCTAAAAGATAAGTTCTAGCTCAACCACATGATATGGGCTTGATGCAAAAATTATTGAGTAAACTCCTCTAGCATGTGTTATGAGGAGCTCAGACTAGATGATCCTAATGGTTACTTCTAGCTTGAAATCTATGATTATGTGACCTAATATGTCTCTTGTATCCCTAACATCAATTATCCTTTGATAGTTTCCGGAGAGTCAGTATGATCCAGGGGGATTGATCACTGCTCTGAAATTCTGGCAGGCAGGGATCCATTCCTGGCTTTGTCACTGACCAGCGTCATGGTCTTGAGGATGTCACTGGCCATGTTCTGCCTCAGTTTCCCCAATTCTACAATGAAAGCTCTTATTTTGTGACATAGGAGGGAAGGGACAGACTTCAAAAAGCAGAAGAAAACAACCTAGACTAAGTGCCTAATCCTGTTCTTATGTCTCTAAAACTCTTCCCCCAAAGAGGTCTAGAGAAAGGCTAAGTGTTATTATTGCACACAGGAAAACAAATATTTCATGTGTGGCCACCACCTATATACTTACACCCACCCTTTCCCTTGTATTTATCACAGTTCAGGGCTAGCTGCACCTTTGACATACATCAATGCGGATGAGAGGCCTTGAGCCTTTACCCCTCTGGGGAGGAAACCTGCAAATCTCCCTCTCTTTAGACCCTGTCCTGAGCTGCAGCACCTGTTTACCAGCTGTGAGTGCTTGGCAGGCCGGACTAGGTTCCTCTGCCCTTGCAACACGTCCCCACGAGAACTGTGACAGGATGAACACAGTGACCCAAGCCAGGTTTTGGGACACCGAGCATCTGAACAGCAGGAATCGAAGCATAACAAGACACAGGGGGGTTGTTTATAAAATGAACAGCCAACATGCATCTGTCTGACCTAAAGCATAGGTAGACTTAGCTCATCCAGACTGTTGGTTCTGGGGAGAATGGTCTGGACCCCTGAAGCCTCTGCATCCCTCTCTCCTAAGCTCCAGTGGCTCTGATTTTCTACCACTCCGAAAATCCCTTGTTTCACTTTTCCACCTGTTGGTCCTTTCGTCTGTGGTTATCAACCCCAGGGCTGAACCTAGCCTGGTGAAGTAACACTTCAAGATCACCGACACAAGCACTGTCCTTAAAACATCAGAGAACAGGGAGATACCAGGTGTTATTGTCTGCTTCCCAGCCTATCTGACCTCTGGTCCTATTGGAATTAGCCTCCTGGCAGCCGTCTAGCAAGCCACTCAATAATGATCAAACACATCGAACATATAATAATCATAAGACAGCACAAGCAACTCACGTGTCCCTGACACTCCTTTCTAGATGTTCATTTGAATGGTGAGAAGCTGGGACATGGTTATCAACTTGCAACACCTTTTAGAGACATTGCTACCTAATTATATGCCTTTCCCCCATTCAGTAATGATTACATCATTGCAATGGTTTTCTTTCCAACCCTTTTGTGGA
>ML677535.1:150630-161161 GCA_007922305.1 Dermatemys mawii | reverse complement strand
TTTCTTTCTTTCTTTCTTTCTTTCTTTCTTTCTTTCTTTCTTTCTTTCCATTATAGTTTTGGGTGAACTGCATTAAAGTATGAATCCTAAAATATAAGAGAATGTGAAATATGTTTTAAATGCAGATTTCATGGTATCACACTACGTAAAAGGTTAATTTTAAATTCAAATCACTAAGACTACAAACGTTGGGTTAATTTCTTATCTATTTAGGTTACCTAAAAGAAAACAAGTATTTTGGGTCTAGATTCACACAGGGACTTAGGTGCCTAAATTCCAAAATCAGGCCTTCCCATGATTCACAAAACCTCCACTTAGCTGCCATCCAATTTTGTCAGCACCTGAACTCTCTCAGTGCCAATGTCTTTGCAGTAAAATTTCCTGAGGTGCCTATGGTTCTGCCTCTGAGAATACACACTGCAGCTCCACAGTAGGCATCCGGACACCCAAGCCCCAGAGCAATGAGCTAACCATGTAAAGTTAATCATTCCTAACTCGCCTATGAGGCTCAATTCAATAAGCAGCTTGTGCACATAATACAACCCTGAATAAGTTTAGGAACAAGCTCGAAGGAACATCGGTCTGGTGATGGAGGTGTCCGGTATGGTAACAACTGCTGAGTACTGAGTGCTGAAACCGAAAGTGTGAAATCCAATAAGGTTTATTAAGCCAACAATGCAGCAGCTCCAGAAGCAGTTACAGCAGAAGCCTCTGATGCCAGCCATGGCATGAACACACACTTATGCTTCCTGATAGTTGTCTAGACACATGGACTACAACTCCCAACTCACAATACTGGATCTAGCAACATGACATGATGAGCCTGCAGAACACCATAGATGATTCTCAGTCCTCAAATTTAGGGTAACGGTCGAACCACTTGATCTATGCTGAGGTTTCTAGGCCTATGATTCACTTATGCTAACCTAATTTACACTAATCTGTTACAGGATATCGGCCTGTAGGTTCCAGGCTTTACTACTGAGTAAAATAAAATGCTAAAGTAGCTCTATGGACTTCAGTTTCTGCTCTGGCTGCTGCACTCTCCATCTCATGCCTTGTTCTGTCCTGATAGGCCCAGCTCAGATGTAAGATGGGCCTTGGGCTCTTGACTCCCTCATCTGCCTGCCTGCCCTGTCAGGGCAGCTGACTTGGTGTGCTGACCTCTCCCTAGACTCCCTGGGCACCTGTCAGTCAAAGCATCTGGATGCTTCTTTGGCCTGTAAGGATTGGGGGGTTGACTGTTGACTCATATCCAGCTTCTCATCCACTGTACAGATATTGAACAAACTGGCTCCAGGACCGACCCTTGGGGCACTCCGCTTGATACCGGCTGCCAACTAGACATGGAGCTACCTGTTCAGCCCAATGATCTAACCAGCTTTCTATCCACCTTATAGTCCATTCATCCAGCCCATACTTCTTTAACTTGCTGGCAAGCATATTGTGAGAGATTGTATCAAAAGCTTTTCTAAAGTCAAGGAATAACATGGCCACTGCTTTCCCCTCATCCACAGAGCCAGTTATCTCATCATAGAAAGCAATTAGGTTAGTCAGGCATTACTTGCCCTTGGTGAATCCATGCTGACTATTCCTGATCACTTTCCTTTCCTCAAAGTGCTTCAGAATTAATTTCTCGTGGATCTGCTCTAAGGGCCAATCCTTTATAGGCCTTTCCCCTTTCTGCTGGTGTTAAGAGAGATCCAACCAGAGCCAATGAGTTTGTGGAAGGGGCCAATACCCCTCTTATACTTAAATGGTTGTCAAGGAGATCATATGTTGGAGATACTCCTTCCAGGCTACTGCAAAACTTAGGAGGAGCAGCAGCTGGCTAGTAAGAAGTGCAAAGCCCTGTTGTTGAGTGTAGAACATGAGAAAGGAGAGAGGCTGGTGAGGAAACAGAACTACAATACTTAGAGGCCCTGTTCTACATTCCTGCTACAATGTACAACACTGTTTGAATTATCCATGTGTTGTGGTAGGAGGATCACACCCCAGGAAGGGCTGGGATATGAAGGAGGAAAGAAGATACTCAGCATTCTGGAGGAGGAAGAGAAAAAGGAAATATCTCTCTTCCGTTCTCCCTGTAGAAAGACTGAAAGAGATCCTGAAATGCTGAGGAAGAGAAGTAAGTGGTACAAAGTGATGATTGTCAAACACCAACAAAGCTCTCAGAGATATTGCAGGAATGGATCTGCTCCCAGTGTGAAATGAGGATAATGGAAGGTCACTAGACCCACAGCGCACCAGGCTGGTTGCTTTTTGACAACGTCTCCATCCTGATGCCGCATCAGCACGTCAACATCACATTACAGCAGCATAACCCCCTTCTACAGCACAGACACCACAAAGCAATGGCTCAGGATCCCTGATCATATGGTGTTTAGTCTATGGACCAAGCGACCGGTCCTTTGCTATTCCAACAACCACAGATTGAAGCCGTCCTTATCACATCCCATCCCTCTAGTGGATGTAGCAGAAAACGGTGCATCAATCTGGAAGGCTGACCTCTTTGCCAATGGTTACTAAGATTGGCTGAGGTTGCCTGGCAACATGACAGCAAAGTCCCTGTGGGGAGAATTCTCATGTGGTCACCAAAACATATAAAGGTGATTGCAATGCAGCACATGGGGGATTGTGATGTGAAAGAGACACTTTTGTTTATGCAGGTGGATAAGGCAGGAATCTGCACAGGGACATTACAAAACTGAAGAGGAAGAAGAACACATTTAGAAGACATCTCTATTCTGGTGCCATCTTCTTCTCACCTACCCCAGTTTTATAAACCTGTATTTCTATTTACCTCTGTGCAGTTAGTTCTCATCTATGCTGGGGTAAGAGAAAGGGAATTTGTTACTAATTCACTCTTTAAAAGTTTTAAATCTTCATTTAATTTCAAATGTTCATTCAGTTACTGTAATGCTCCTTAAGTGTACATCTTGCTTGCTTGCTTTCTATCTTACTGAGTTTTTTCTCCGGAAAACAGATAAAAAATCAAAAGAATGGAATGGTAAAGGAATTGAATGGGAGCAAAGAGAAAGGAGGGACGTTTCCAGAAGGGGGAAGGAGAGCAGTATTTCATTTTGCATCCACTAGGAATTAATAAAAGGGTTATTAAAATTTTAGAGCTAATCTTTTAAATTTATCTGAGGTCCCTATTCTTTGAAACGTTACCCACCCTTTATCTGCTAGGTCAGGCAAGCTGTTGGTGCAATCTTCTACCACCAAAGGCAATCTGCTTACCTCTTCACTAGTATCTGAATGTCCTTGCAGTTGAACGAGTGTAATGTGTAAGGTTGTGTGTTAAAAAGCTGGGAAATGGCTGAAAAGTTTGCAGACCGTAAATCCCAGTAATTGTTGAACCTGCTCATACTCTCAAGAAAAAGAACTCTGAACCATTCTTGTGGTTGTTTCCATCGCTTCGCACAAACTCAATAGACTAGGCTTCTGAGTGAGGTTTGAGGATATTATGTGTGCTGTGATTTGTGAGGGGGTTGTGTTGTGTTGAAAGAATTGTGCTGGTTTGTGTGGGTGTGTGCTGTAGTAAGGGGCTATGTGTGTTTGGGGTTAATATATGTGCTGGTCGTGTTGTTGTATGGGTGCTTGTGTTGATTCGTCAGCCTCCTTCGTGTAATGTTATTAACTATCTTTCCCTGCTGACTAGGGGACCTACACTTTCCTACATTTTCTCATGTTTCTAATGTACTTATAATTCTTCTCTTTCTTCCCTATTATGTCCTTTTCTCCATATATGTCTGCTCTATTCTTTTGTACTCATCCTTAGCGACTTGTCCATGTTACACCATTCATAGGATTCCTTTTTGACTTTCAGACTTAATAGGCTTTACAGTGACACACAGAATGACAATCCTGGAATATTGTTGCATGGATTTTAATTTCAGAAAAGTCAGTTATGTTCAATGTTTGGCATTTGATAGAAGCTCCCAAGTATTGTATTTGTTTGGTTTCTCTGTGGGTAGAGTAAAATTTAAATGTAAACCTAAATCCCACTGAAAATTTCCCTCTAAGACAAGTAGGTGAATAATTTCCATCATAACATCTTTGAACATTTCAAAAACCCCAGCCTCTTCATTCTGACTTAAGTCAAAATTCCAAACTTGATTCATTTCCTTCTGGACAGCTCCATACTCAGAATTGTATGTTGCCACTCCATGTGAGTCATGCCCCTGCACCTGAGAGAGAGAGAGAGAGAGAGAGAGAAACACATTTCAAAATCTTCATTTGCATGCTGAAATATTGGGCGTTCTTGGGTGGTTGATTGTGTTGGAGCTAGAGCAGGGGTTTTCAAACTGGGGGTTGTGAGGCTGTTACATGGGGGAGTCCAACCTGTCAACGTCCACCCCAATCCCGTTTGCCTCCAGCATTTATAATGATGTTAAATATATTTAAAAAGTATTTTTAATGTATAAGGGGGGATTGCACTCAGAAGCTTGCTATGTGAAAAGGGTCACCAGTACAAAAGTTGGAGAACCACTGAGCAAGAGCATGGATAGGACGTGTCCATGAATTATATTCTAAATTATCTCTGTAGTTACATGGAATATATCAGCAACATCTTTTCATGTTTCCACATATGTTAGGTCACTAGATCCTATTATGAAATTTCAACTCTACCAGAGATTTTGGCAACAACAGAAAGGTTACAAAAAAAACTGGAGGCTCAAATAACTGAAACCATGAAAATAGTGATTTCAGCAGCAGATTTCTAATTGTCATCAGAAGCCTTATCAGTGAATTTAGAAATCAGTAATCTCTGTGATGGGTCTGTTCAATTTTTTTTTTTATCGAATATGCCTGTGGGTTTCTTTACTGGTGCGGTTTCAAGTTTCAATCAATGGGAAAACCCAAATGCAACTATAACAGCCCCATCAAGTTCCCCTCTCTGAATGAAGGCTGGTCTGTTGGGATTGAATCCAAACATGCAACCCCATGTACTGCTGAGCTCCATGGAACTGGGTGATGACTTGTCACTCTTCCTAGACATGGGTCTCTCGGCCTCCCATTGTTTCACCAGTGGTGAGCCATTCAGGGTTGATGGCCCTTGAGGGTGTTGTCACTGCTTTGCAGGCACAGCTTCCCCAAGACCTGTTATATGTGTCCTGCTGCAAAAGAGGTGATGTCATCCAGAATGATGGCTGCAATTAGAAATAGCGTTCATTCAACCAAATGGAAATAACAACTGGACAAAGACATAGTCTCCAAACTGTCATAGCAACCTTAGCCAAGGAAGAGTTAGCAGTGACTCTTAATCTCTCTCACCTCTATAACATGTTTAAAAAACACCTTAATCTCTCTCACCTTAATGTCTCTCACTTTAATCTCTCTCACTTTAACACCCTTAATCTCTCTCACTTTAACTCCCTTAATCTCTCTCACCTTTATAACATGTTTAAAAAACACCTTTATAACACGTTTAAAATTTGCAAAGAGTCTATCCATAAGTTTAGGTGCATGGGTACTTTTCAAAATCTGGTCCGTAGGCAATTTTGAAAATGTTACCCATTGATGTTCTGTGCTGCACAGCAGTTAAAAAGACAGATTCATACTCTTGCGGAGAAATGAACATAATATGTTCTTTGCTTTGGAACACACATAAGAGAGAGTTCTCTGTGATATGATGGCGATATAACAAATTGCTAAAAATGATGTATGTTGTTCAACAAATGATTGATGCCTTTTCTACATAAGTGAGGCAGAAATATAAAGGGTTGATAGGAATGTGAAGCATATATCATTTCTTTTCCCTAGTGCATACTGAGAGTTCTGAATGGTCTCATAGCACTATGATAACACTGAGCACCGATAGGTGTTAAAGAACTTTGTAGTGTCTAAGTATTGTTATCTCTATTTTAGCCAACAGAAAATGCAGATACATAGAGAGTTCTTATTTCATAAATTTCAAATCACATTAAGAAAAGGTAAGTTGTATTATCGCCAATAATGTCATAGCATAAAGGGTCATGGAGAGAGGAAGTGAGAAACCCAAGGTCAGGGTACAGATGAGATAGCATTAAAACTCAACTCTGTGGAATCAAATTCTTACGTCTGCTCCACTGGAATCCACTGAATTCTGCAATGTAAATATGGGTAAATGTGGTGTGAGCCCAGCAATGGGATATGACTGATATTTTCATGTGAGCTCAAGAAAGTGGCATTTAATTCCCCTGGAGTCCACTGACAATTTCAGACTTTGTGGCCAAAGTAATATACAAGAATATTCAGGAAGCTGAAGATGAGATATCAGACAATAGGAATGTTTCCAATGTGATGCAACTTAGGCACTTTAGAAAATGTTACACAAAATATCACCATCATCTGGAGTTTTGACTCAACCATTGAGATGGCGAACAGCAGGGGGAAGCCAGAATTAAAGTGCTGACTGTTTTGAAACGGAAGTTAGATTATAAATTGCAAAATTTGTTTTATTTCCCCCTAGATGAAACCCACAACAAACAAACACCCAGGAAATCAAACGACCATCACAGAATTCGTCCTCCTGGGATTCGGGGATCTCCCTGAACTGCAGCCCCTTCTCTTCCTGCTGTTTTTAGTGATCTACATTGTGACTGTGGCCGGGAACATCCTCATCATTGGGTTGGTTGTGGCTGATGAGAATCTTCACACCCCCATGTACTTTTTCCTGGGGAACTTGTCCTTCGTGGAGGCCTGCTATACTTCTACTCTCCTCCCCAGGATGCTGGCCAGTCTCCTGACTGGGGACAGAACCATTTCATTTGGTGGCTGCCTCACACAATTCTATATCTTTGGTTCCTTGGCAGCTACGGAATGCCTTCTCTTATCGGTGATGTCTTACGATCGGTATTTAGCCATATGCAAACCACTACATTATGCAGTCCGTATGAACAGCAGGCTCTGCCTCCAGATGACAGGTTGCTCTTGGGTAAGTGGATTTCTGGCTTCTTTGCCAACGATATTCTTGATCTCACAATTCACTTTCTGCGGCCTCAATGAACTGGACCATTTCTTTTGTGATTTAAGCCCAGTAATAAAACTGGCCTGCAGCGACACCCACATGCTGGATGTTTCCACTTTCATACTCTGCTCCATTCTCACACTGCCTCCATTTCTATTGACACTGCTGTCTTATGTTTCCATCATCACCACCATCTGGAGAATCCCATCCACCACCGGGAGGCAAAAGGCCTTTTCCACCTGCTCATCTCACCTCACCGTGGTGACAATTTTCTATGGGACTCTAGTCACTGTGTACCTGTTACCAGATTCTGATGCACTGAAGGACCTGAACAAAATGTTCTCAGTTTTCTATGGAGTCCTGACCCCGTTGGTCAACCCCCTTATATACAGCCTAAGAAACCAGGAGGTAAAGCAAGCCTTGCGAAAAGCTGTCCTTAGATTTTTTGGTTTTTACAAGAATACAGGTTTTTCAAGATAGGACACACACAATGGGCCAGTCATAGGGACATGAACTTGCAAGCTGTGAATCATGTGAGTATCCCCTTCGTGTGCCTTTCAGACTCCTAACTAACTGGATCAAGATTTCCTTAATCCAAGGGTTGAATCTTGCTGTTGTCTCCCTCTGGTCATGTGATAAAATGTGGGGGGAAACTAGGACACCAAGCCAAATCCTGAAGAATAAACTGCAACCTGCTACTCTAATGTCCACAGAATTCTCAGTATCCTTCCTGAACTTTTGTTACTTATTCTTTGAGTGTGGTGACATTGCGAGTAATTGTCTTCATGAGTTCATGAGAATAAAATAATTCAGACAAATAAAAATGTGCTCTTCCATAAATTTAGCATTTGTCATCTCTCCTTGCTTTGACCCTATTGATGTCAAAACTGGAATAAAACATATCCTTTGCACTTTGCATAATATTAAAACACATTTTATGGTATTGGTGTAGGCTACATTTGTAGCCATTTGGGTTTTAACGATGCTAAATTATTAACAAAAGTTGTGTCTAATTGTTCAATTAGGAATAAATTATACACATGGGCAAGTCAGTAGCTAGATGACTTCAGTGGGGTCATGGTGACATGAAACATAATTCACCTAATCCTTATAATTCCTCTCCTGCTAACATACGTGCTGTAGTTCTATTCTCTGAAGTGACTCTATGAAGGAAGGTCAATATACAGGTGTGCCAAGAGTTCTCATTGATGATTTGGTTCCCATCAGTGTTATTAAAGTTTCTGATCCTGTGCTTCATCAGAGGAGTGGTTGGTCTCTGACACAAAGCCCCAGAAGCAGCCCAGGGAAGGGCTTCTGACTCAGGAAGACGTAGTTCCCTCCTCTCTGCTCCCACTTGAGCCCTGGCATCAGGAATTTGCTTCTGGCCAGGTCATTGGGAGTGGAAACTAACCCTCAACCATTCCCTGCTTTGTCGTGCTGGACTGGGATTCACCTACTCAGAGCATGGGTCAAACAATTTTTTTCTTAAGGCAAAACAATTTAGTAAGTAATCAGTTCCTTTCAAGGGAGAAGCTCATTAGGACACTTCACAGTCATCTCCAGCATTGGGGAATGCAGATTCAGCCTCCCTCTGTTACACAGCCATTTTGTATACCTTTCTGTTATTTTTTTGTACGTGTATATTAGTCTCTGGTTTCCACCTCAGTTGTGCACATTCATCTGTACAGTGTTTGTATTAGCTCCAATTGGTCTTTCGTAGCTTTATAGTTGGCTTTATCTTTTTTTTCACAAATATGAGTATCTGCAACTACTTACATGTCTGCAGTTGTCCTACTTATGCCCACACTCTTGAAGGTTATCAGAACAGAGTCATAAAAATCACAGCAGGCTTCTTATCAGGCCTAAATATGGCTTCACTCCCAACACTGAAGCCATGCTCAGGCTTCATAGAGGCCTGTATTTCATGTACATCTCTTTAGTTTCCCAACTGCCTAAACAAGTGTGTAGCCTTTCTAATGAAAGCAATTAACATCACCGCTAATCTGCCTTACACAATTACAAAGCTAATTGACATGGTGAATATCCACAGCTGTTCCCCCAATCTTTCCAGACCGCTCCTTATATTCTGAAGGTTTATCCTTAGGTTTTTGCTTAACATCGCTGACAATGGAGCTTGCTGAGTCAATCCCAAATAAAACTCGTATATCTTCTGAACTCATGAGCTTCCACAGTCCCTAATCTCTGTAGCCCTGTGTAATACTCAGCCAAACACCTTCTGCAAAACCCTTCTGCAAAATTTTCTCCCAGTCCCCTCTAGTTACATCACAAAATTCAACCTTCTCCACAGATTTCATAAGGCACCTTATCACTTCCTCTTTGCCCCTCTTCCTGGGACAAAGGCCTATTTCTTTCATTATGGCTGATACCTCCTCTGATGGAAAGTTTTAATCTTCACTTTGCAACGTGTACCACCCTGACTGTTTTGGGCTGTGATGTGATTATAGGCTGTATAAGGACAGGTGCAATAGGAGCGTTAGAGTCCAGATTGTTCAAGGAATGATAAAGTGGATTATAAGGTCACAGAGAACACAAAACTATCCACATTAAGGCCTTTTCTTTCAAAAGTTTCACAATGTGGTTAAAAGATCCTGTTTTCTCTGTGTCCTCCAAGTCTGTTGCTCTTAGTTGTCCTTAAAGAATGCTGTTCTGCTCTTTAAAATATTCATATTCCTGAGGGGTTCTCAGTCAAAGATTCCCAACACAGTGCTCTTGATGACCTCATCTCTCAGCTCTGGTATCTCACCCACCTGCATTTCTTTGACTTCAGTTTTCTATTTTTTTGCATGCCAGTTTCAAGGCGTTGTTTCACTATCAAAGCCTGAACAACTGCAGTGTTATTCCTTTTCTTAATGACCTTTTTGTTGCCAAAGAAAGTTGTTTTCAAGCAGATTAGTCACCACTTCCAGCTGATTTTGGCTCATGAAGGATGTCCAGTGTTTCTTCCAAGTGTGCAGTTCTACTTATGCTGCTAAACATTATCAGAGTAGACTCTTTAAAAATGACAGCAGGCTTTTATCATGTCAAGATATGGGTTGGCTCCCAACACTTTCTACCCACCTCATTCCATGTTAGTCCACAACAATCCCAAAGTGTGATGCCCAGAGATAGACACAGTCGTCCAACTGAGACTTCAACAGTGTCAGGTGGTGCTATACCATTATTTCCCATGTCTCACACATGTTACTCCTGTCAATACACATCACAATGATAATAGATTTTTTCACAAATACATCGTATGGCTGACTCTTATTCAATTTGTGATCCACTTTAACCCCCAGGTCCTTTTTCAGAACTACTACCACCTAACCAATTATTGCCCCTTTTGCACTTGTTTATTTGATTTTTTCTTCCCATGGGAAGCAGGTCACACTTGTTTTTAGTGAATTTCATCTTCTTGCTGGAATTCTCCAATACTCCAATTTTTCTAGATTCTTTCTAATTCTAATCCTGACCTCCAAAGTGCTTGCAACCCCTTCCTGCTTGGTGTCATCTGCAAATTCTTTTTCTTTTTCTTTCTTTCTTTCTTTCTTTCTTTCTTTCTTTCTTTCTTTCTTT
>ML677535.1:125367-145634 GCA_007922305.1 Dermatemys mawii | reverse complement strand
CTTTCTTTCTTTCTTTCTTTCTTTCTTTCTTTCTTTCTTTCTTTCTTATTGATTTTTGGCTGGAGAACAGATACAAAAGTAATGTAATGGGAGGGGAGGGAAGAGAGATGAGGCAGAAAGGGGAAAGGTGGGTGAAATCTTGGTTTCCATCCAATAGCGATTAATCAAAGGTTATTAAAATTTAGAACTGATCTTTTCAAATTTATATGAGATTCCTGTTCTTCTAAATTTTACTGGCTGGTCAGCCACACTGTTGGTGCAATCTTCTCTTCTGAAGGCAATCCGGTTACCTCTTCACTAGTAGCTGAACCCCCGTGCTGTTGCACAGGTGTAATGTGTAAAGTCATGTGTACTAAAAAGCCCCAAAATGGCTGAGAACTTAAAAAATGAACGACCAATGATGTATCGCAGTAGTAGCTGAACATGTTCGTAATCTAAAGTGAAAGAACTCTGGGCCATTCTTTAGCTGTTTCCATCACTTTGCACAAACTCAACAGACAACAGAGGCTTCAGAATTATTGTTGGGGTTATTGTGTGTGCTGGGAGTTGTGTTGATATGTATGTGGTTTGGGTTATGCCGGGAGATTTTTGCTGATTTGTGTGGGTGTGTATTGCAGTGAGGGTCTGTGTGTGTTTAAGGTTATTGTGTGTACTAGTTGTGGTGTTGTGTGGGTTGTTGTGTTGATTTCTCGGTGTTCTTCATGTACTGTGTTATTAGCTCTCCTTCCCTGCTGACTACAGGACTTACACTTTCCTCCATCTCTTTCAAGTCTCCAACATACTGATTATTCCTCTTCTTTTTCCCTTTTATGTTCCTTTGTAAGTGTAACTCATTTATGCTTTAACCTTTCTGATTTTCTCCCTGTGTGTGTGCCCTAGTCTTTTTTACAGATCCTTAGCAATTTGTCCACATTTCAACAGTTTGTAGAAGATCTTCTGGATTATCAGGCTTAATAGGCTTCAGAGTGATACACAGAGTGACAATCCTGGAATATTATAACAGAGATTTTCATTTCAACCTAATCAGTCATAGCCAATTTTGGGAATATGATACAAGTCCTACAAGTATTGTGTGTATTTGCCGCTCTCTAGGTAGAGTATAACAACTTTCAACCTAACTGCCATTTTTTTGCTACTGAAAATCTCCTTCTATGGCAATGAGGAGAATAATTCTCCTTAAAATACCTTTAGCCATTTCAAAAATCTCGGCCCCTTCATTCTGGTTTAAGGCAAAATTCCAAGCTAAGATAGTTTCCTTCTGGATGGCTCCATACAATGAATAACGTGTTCCCACTGTTTGTGAGTCATGCCCCTGCATGGAAAATTCCAGGGTCTCCTGACTATGGCATACACACCTGAATGTGTGTGTGTGTGTGTGTGTAAGTATTTCATGTTTCTTATTTGCGTATTGAAACATTGGGTTCCCCTTCTATATTTGATTGGGGGGTGGAATAGGATCATGAAAAGTATTTGACCATTAATTATTTCCCAAATCACCTCTGTAGTTATGTACAATATATCAACAGCATCTTTCCATATTTCCACGTAGGTTAGGTCCCTAGATCCGGTTACCAAATTTGAATGCTAAGTGATTTTTGGCAGCAGTAATGGGGATACAAAATAAGCTGAGGCTCAAAATAACTGAAACCATAAAAACTGTGGTGTTAGCATCAAATTTCTGATGATCAACAGAAGCCTTATAAGAGACATTAGAAGCCAGCAATCTCTGTGAAGGGTCTGTTGATTTTTTTTATTATTATTCCTGAATTTACCTGTGGGTTTCTTTATTGTGTTTCAATCAGTTGGAAAAGCTAAATGCAAGTATAACAAAACTACCAAAAACTCCCTCTCTCTTAATGAATGTTGGCCTTTTGTGACTGAATCCAGCCACTGGACCCCATGTGCTGCTAAGCCGCCTGGAACTGGGTGGTGAAAGGTCACTGTTCCTAGATGTGGCTCTCTCAACACGCCCATGGTTTCACCCAGGGGGAGCCATTCACTGTTGGTGGCTCTGGATGGTGTTGCCAGTATTCTCCAGGTCCAGCTTCCTCGGGACCTATTACATGTTTCCCGCTATAAAAGAGATGATCTCACCCAACAACAGTTGCAATTAGAAATAGCATTCAAAAAAACAAATGGTTTTAAACACCAGACAAAAGGCATATTTCCCCAGAATGCCACAGCAACCTAAGCCAAGGAGGCATTATCAGATCTCCATAATCTAGTTATGGATCCTATCTTGTTTAAGATGTTCAAAGGGCTTATCCACAAGTGTAGGTGCAGGAATACATTTCAAAATTTGGCCCTGGGGTGTTTTTGAAAATGTTACCCATAAAGTCTAGATGTTGTATGGCTATGAAAAAGAACAGGGCATATCCTTGTATGGAAATGAATGTACTATGAGATTCCCTTTAGAAGAGATTTGAGAAATATATAGACAATATTAGGAAGGTGGGAGGAAATCTCTAAAAACAATGTGTGTTAAACACACAATTGTGTTATTGATGGCAAGTTCTAAGAAACCTAGCAGTAAATATAAAAGGTTGAAGTAATTTAACTTAGGCATTTTAGAAAATTTTACCCAGAATGCCTCTACCATCTGCAGTCTTGACTGTTGGGATGGCAACCAGCACAGGAAAGCTAGAATTAAAACGAACACTGTTTTTAAATGGCAGTTGGACTATAAATTGCAGAATTTGTTTTATTTCCCCTAGATGAAAACAACAGCAAACAAAGGCCAGAGCAATCAAACGATCATCACAGAATTCATTCTCCTGGCATTTGGGAATCTCCCTCAACTGCAAACCCTTCTCTTCCTGCTCTTTCTAGTGATCTACATTGTGACCATGGCTGGGAACATCCTCATCATAGCACTAGTTGTGACTGTTCAGAACCTGCACACCCCCATGTACTTCTTCCTGGGGAATTTGTCCTGCTTGGAGACCTGCTACACCTCCACCATCCTGCCCAGGATGCTGGCCAGTCTCCTGACTGAAGACAGAACCATTTCTGTTGGTGGCTGCATCACACAATTCTATATCTTTGGTTCTCTGTTAGCTACAGAATGCCTTCTCTTATCGGTGATGTCTTACGATCGGTATTTAGCCATATGCAAGCCATTACATTATGCAGCCCATATGAATGGCACATTCTGCCTCCAGTTGACAGCTTGCTCTTGGGTAAGTGGATTTCTGGCTCCTTTGCCAACAATGTTGCTGATGTCACAATTCACTTTTTGTGGCCACAATGAACTGGATCATTTCTTTTGTGATTTAAGCCCAGTAATAAAACTGGCCTGCAGTGACACCCACATGCTGGATGTTACTGCTTTCATACTCTGCTCCATATTCACACTGCCTCCTTTTCTATTGACCCTGGCATCCTATGTTTGTATCATCTCCACCATCCTAAGAATCCCTTCCAGCACTGGGAGGCAAAAGGCCTTTTCCACCTGCTCCTCTCACCTCATTGTGGTGACAATTTTCTATGGGACTCTAGTCATTGTGTACCTGCTGTCAGACTCTGATGCACTGAGGGACCTGAACAAAGTCTTCTCTGTTTTCTATGGAGTCCTGACCCCATTGGTCAACCCTCTTATATACAGCCTGAGAAACCAGGGAGTGAAAGAAGCCTTGAAGAAAAATGGCATTAGAGTTTTTTGTCTTTTGCAAGAAATCCGATATTTCTAGCTAATACATACAATGGGGTATGAGCTTGCAAACTTTAATCATGTGAGTAACCCGTACTCCTCTCTATGGTCCTGTTGAACTGATGACTCTATGGATCAGGACTCCTGTCAGGGTTCCTTCCCCACTCTGAACTCTGGGGTACAGATGTGGGGACCCGCATGAAAGACCCACTAAGCTTATTTCTACCACCTTAGGTTAAAAACTTCCCCAAGGCACAAGTCCCTCCTTGTCCTTGGACAGTATTGCTGCCACCACTAAGTGAGTTAGACAAAGATCCAGGAAAAGGACCTCTTGGGGTTCCTATTTCCCCAAAATATCCCCCAAGCCTCTTCACCTCTTTCCTGGGGAGGCCTGAGAATGATATACTAACCAGTAGGTTAACAAAGTGAGCACAGACCAGACCTTTGGGTTTTTAGGATTCTAAAAACCAATTGGGTTCTTAAAAGAAGAACTTTATTATAAATCAAAAAGTAAAAGAAACACTTCTGTAAAATCAGGATGGAAGGCAATTTTACAGGATAATAAAAAAAATTAAACACAGAGGATTCCCCTCTAGGATCAACTTCAGAGTTATAAAAACAGGAATAAACATCCCTCTTCACATAGGGAAAATTCACAAGGTAAAACAAAAGGTAATCTAATGTATTTTCTTGCCTTTACTTACAATTTTTGTAATGTTAGATGTTTATTTCAGACAGGGATTTAGGAGATGTTTTTTTCTTGCCCTGGTCCATCTCTAACCGAGAGAGAACATCAGAGAGCACAAACAAAACCTTCCCCCACAGATCTGAAAGTATCATCTTTCCTTATTGGTCCTTTTTGTTAGGTGGCAATCAGGTTATTTGAGCTTCTAAACCCCTTACAGGTAAAGGAAGGATTTTAGGCTACTCTTAGCCATACGTTTATGACAACTACCTTAATCCAAAGATGGCATCTGGGTATTGCCTACCTCTGGCCATCTGCCAGAATATGGGGAAAATTAGGACAAGAAGCCAAATCCTGAGACATGCTCTGCATGCTATTGTTTGGAGAATAACACGTATCCTCCCTGAACTTTGATTTTTTCTTCCCTGAGTGTGGATAACTTTTCAAGTAAATATCTTAGTTAGTTCTTGAGTATAAAAGAATTAAAGATGTGCTCTTTGATGAATTTAGCATATGTCATCTCTCCTTGGTTTGCCCCAGCTGATCTTAAAACTGGAATAAAACATTCTCTTCATACTTCCCGTAACATTAAAACTCATTTGAAATCTGTGTGTAGGCTACAGCTGAAGACAGTAGGTTTTAATGAAGCTATACTGTTAAGAAAATTGTGTCTAGTCATTAAATTAGGACTAAATTGTCCAAGTCAGCAGCTTGGGTCACACTTAAGTGGGGCCATGGTGACATCAGAGGTAACGAGCAATCTGCACTTTTCGTTTCCTGATCATTTGCATACCGCAGTTCTATTACCTGAAATAACTCGGAGATGGATGGTAACTGTACAGGTGTATTCCGAGTTCTCATTGATGGCTTACCCGTGCCCTGAATCAGTGTTATTAAAGTTTCCATGGCTACATGCTACTTGTTCCTGTGCTTCATCCACAGGTTGGTGATGGACAATGTTCCTTCTAAGTTTTCCCATCCATGTGCAGAATGAATTTTGTTATATGCACCAATACGGAGGTGATATGTGGCAGGGGTGAAGCTGAGGGTTTCGGAGTGGGGGAGACAGCTCAAGGCTAGGGAAGAGGATTGGGATTTGGCGGGGGGTAAGGGCTCTGGCTGGAGGTGCAGGCTCTGGGGTGAAGGTGGGGCTGGGGATGAGGGGTTTCGGGTGCAGGCGGCCTGGCACTGTGGCAGGGAAAGAGGACTCCCCCCCGGCCCCAGCCCTCTCTCCCCATAGCTTCACCTGGACTGGGGGAGAGTGTCTCTCCCTGGCCGCAGCTGTTCTGGAGCTGGGGGAGAGGTGTCACCCTGCCGCATCTCCTGGGGGAGATGCATCTCTCGTTGCTGCACTACAGCCCCGGGGCTGGGGCAGTTGCCACAACTCTGCATGCCCTAAGTCCCCCCATCACCACCCCCACCTCACCCCCACACCTCTGAGTGCAGTGTGTACACCTATGCAGCCCTTGATGTCCTCCTGTATGGCCACACAGGCACACACCTTAAAGGGGACGTTGGCTGTAGGTCTCTGCTACTCTGCCCCAGAAGCAGGCCAGGGAAGGATTTCTGACTCAGGAAGACACCGATCCCTCTCCTCTACTCCCTCATCCCTTACTCCCTGGCAGTTGTAATTTGCTGCTGGCCATGTTGCTGGGAGTGGAAACTGATATTCAGCCATTCCCTGAATCTTCCCACCACAACCTGCCAAATTTGTCCACCTCCTTCTTAAGCTGTGGAGCCCCGGACTGGACACAGTATTGCAGCTGAGTCTTTAATGGTGCTGACTAGAGCAGAACAACTTCCTCCCGTGTCATCCATCACCGTGCCTCGGTGGATCACTACTGAGAATACCAAATTCAGGACAAAATTCTGAGAAGTAGGGCAGATACACCCCAAACTGGTGGTTATTCTTCCATAAGATATATCAGACCAGGTACAAAAGTAAACATCTGTTTCACCATACTGGCTAACAAGACATCAGAAAAAAAGTCTCCTTAAGCATTCCAGTCCCAACGTGTGTGAGTTACACTCCTACACCCAATCAAAAATTACAAGGTTATCCGAATAAGCATGTATGTGTCGGTTTGTGTTTGGATTATTAAATATTCCTATGAGTTTCTTTACTGGGACCATTTCAAGTTTCATTTAAGGGGAAAACTTAGATACACGCATAGACTCCTGGTCTGGTTCCTCTCTCTGAATGGACAGCAGACTGTTATGATTAGAGCAGGAATCTCAAACATGAGGCCCAGGAGTCGCATGCGGCCCATGGAGCCCTTCCCTGCGGCCTGCCAAGCTCCTCCTACCCCCTGCATTTCCCCCTAGTTATTTCTTTCTCCAGCAGCATAGTCTGCTGCTGAAATGCCACTGAATCTGTGGACCTCCTGTGACTGCTGCCCCGCGCACATGCTTGCTGAGTGCATGCCAGGAGCCGCCCCTGGGCATAGCAGTTTCTGGGAGGGAGAGGCCAGGAGAAGTAAGCCTCCTGCCGAGCGGGGCGGGGGGACTGCGGAGAGCCTGGTGGGGCTCCTCCCCACTGTGGGAGGCTTACCTCTCATGGCCCCTCCCTCCCGGAAACTGCTATGCCGCCAGAGAACTGCCTGGCAGTAGGTATAGCAGCGGGAAGCAGCGTGGGGTGGCGGAGGGAGGCGAAGAGCTTAGCAGCCCCAGAAAACAACTGAGGGAGTAGGGGGGTAGCGGGGAGCCTGTCAGGCCTCCTCCCCTCTGTGGGAGGCTTACCACTCCTGGCCACCACTGCAGAGGGCTCCTGCGAAACGCCTCGAAGCCAGGTGTCAGCAGCGGCCAGTCCAGGCAGCAGAGACGCCTCCCTGCCCCTGGGAGGGCGCCACTGCCCTGAAAGCAGCCAATGGTGAGTGCCGAGCCATGGCTCTTGGGCCAGCTGCGGTTGCCTGGGCTCGCTGTGCCGCCCCCTTGCGCCGTGCCTCACTATCGGTATCCCCTGCAGAGAGCGCCGGGCTCGGGCAAGGGGTGGCGGGGAGGAGAGTCCAGGAAGGCTGAAGGGAGACGATGGTGACTTGAGGAGGGAGCTGAAAGCACGGAGCAGGAGAAGTGGCTCAACTGGGAGCACAGCTGAGGGATAGCTCAGTGGTTTGAGCATTGGCCTGCTAAATTCACAGTTGTGAGCTCGATCCTTGAGGGGGGCATTTAGGGATATGAGGCAAAAACAGTGACTGGTCCTGTTTTGAGCAAGGGGTCGGACTAGATGATCTCCTGGAGTCCCTTCCAACCCTGATCTTCTATGACAGGAGAGGAGATGGTGGGACAGCAAGAGGCAACTTAGGGGTGGGAGGGTATTGGAGCTGAGGAGTGGGGAGATTTGAGGAGCAGGGTTACTGGAGTGAGTTGGGGATGGAGAACAGGGTTATGGGGCATGAGGGGGGTGAGATTTGGGGATAGGGAGCTGGTGTAAGTGAGGGAGAGATCTAGGGGACATGGAGCTGGGTTAAGGGGTAAGTAGAGGGGTATTTGCGGACAGGGAGCAGGGTTGCAAGAATGATTGGGAAAACATTTGGAGATAGAGAACAGAGTTATGGGGCATGAGTGGGGTGAGATATAGGGAGATTTGGGGGACAAGGAGCTGGGTTAAGGGGTGAGTGGGGGAGATTTGGAGATAGAGAACAGGGTTATGGGAGGTAAGTGGAGTAAGATTTGGGGATGGGATACAGGGAGCTGAGTTATGAGGGTGAGTGGGTAGAGATATGGGGAGCAGCGTTGTGAGTGGGGGAGATTTGGGGATGGAACACAGGGAGCTGGGTTATGGGGGCAAGTGGGGATGGGGAGCAGGGTAACGAGGACCAGTTTGGGAGAGGGAGACACTATAAAATTATAACTGAGATGGGCTGAAATGTGTGTCAGATTTATCAGCATATTGCATTTGAAAAAAAGCTTGAATCCTTTGAGGCTGGTAATTTCTTATTAAATTAGATTTGTTTGCTTGTGTTTCCAGCTCTGAACTTCCTATATTGTTTTTCTTTGTTTGCCTATAATTCAGACAAAGGTGAGGGGAATTGGTGCATCTCTTTTTTGTATTTTACTGAAAATATGTGGCCTTCTAAGCCAAAAATGTACAGAGCTCGAACAACCGCAGAACAGTTCTTTTCCACTTAGTACCTTTCTCACAAAACAAAACAAAAAGCCTTGTTTATAAGGAAAGGCACCTGTTAAGTCTCGTGGATGCCAAAATGAATCATTAAATGAATCCCCTACCAGACTGAAGATTAACTCAAGGCAGTTTACACAGGACAGTGACTGTGAGGAGACCCTATGGCTTTGGGAAAGAACATTCCAGATTGGTAGTTCAGTTTGCTGAACAGATAAATCTGAATCAGCCCTGCCCTCCACATAAAAGTTAGAAAATAACTGTGATTAAAAGCACAACCAGAGTTGAACCCAAGTGCTTGAAAGACTATGCAGATATGATTTCTAACTTACACAAACAGTGTGACGTGCGGTTTAAAGGTTTCAAGGCACTTGAACCACGTTTTCAACTTTTTTTCACACCATTTGCTGTTGAAATTGGCAATGTTGCAGAGGAAATACAGCTGGAGTTAGTGGAGCTTCAGTGCGATACCATTTTGAAGCACAAGTATACAGATACTTGGAGTCATCGTGGATAGTTCTCTGAAGATGTCCATTCAGTGTGCAGCGGCAGTCAAAAAAGCAAACAGGATGTTAGGAATCATTAAAAAAGGGACAGAGAATAGGACGGAGAATATCTTATTGCCCTTATACAAATCCATGGTGCATCCACATCTTGAATACTGTGTACAAATGTGGTCTCCTCATCTCAGAAAGGATATACTGGCATTAGAAAAGGTTCAGAGAAGGGCAACTAAAATGATTAGGGGTTTGGAATGGGTCCCATATGAGGAGAGATTAAAAAGGCTAGGACTTTTTAGCTTGGAAAAGAAGAGACCAAGGGGGGATATGATAGAGGTATATAAAATTATGAGTAGTGTGGAGAAAGAGAATAAGGAAAAGTTATTTACTTGTTCCCATAATAGCAGAACTAGGGGCCACCCAATGAAATTAGCGGCCAGCAGGTTTAAAACAAATAAAAGGAAGTTCTTTTTCACACAACACATGGTCAACTTGTGGAACTCCTTGCCTGAGGAGGCTGTGAAGGCTAGGACTAGAACAGGGTTTAAAAGAGAACTGGATAAATTCATGGAGGTTAAGTCCATTAATGGCTATTAGCCAGGCTGGGTAAGGAATGGTGTCCCTAGCCTCTGTTTGTCAGAGAGGGGTGTTGGTTGACAGGAAAGAGATTACTTGATCATTACCTGTTAGGTTCACTCACTCCGGGCACCTGGCATTGGCCACTGTTGGTCTGACCCAGTACGGCCTTTCTTATGTTCTCAGATGTTGGAATTCCAGCGTTCCACAACTTTCTTTCAAAAGAAAGGTTTCCCGTGTTGTTCTCTGCTTCCGCAAGAATAATGGCAATGTTTGGAAGTACATATATATGTGAGCAGTTTTTCTCTTCTATGAAGATTAACAAATCTGTGTTAAGGTCAAGGCTCACTGATGAACATTTGCAAGCAACACCAAGATTGGGCTCATCTCAGGATATCAACCCTAATATTGATTCTCTGATTGATGCAAAAAGCTGCCAGCTAAGTGGCCAAAAATTAAATGGCTGCCAAAATTAGCACTGACTTTTCACATTACAGTTAAAGAAGTTAATAAAAAAGTTAATAAATTTAATAACATACTATATTACTCTCCTTTTTTCATTTTCGACTCTATTTTTGTATCATTGTATGTGTAACACTGAGGCTGAGTAGGAGGCTCAGATTTGGTAGGCGGTGGAGTAGATCACCTAAGGCAGGGGTCTCAAACACACGACTCACGGGGTTATTTTCTGCGGCCCACCAAGCTCCCCACACTCCTTCTCTCCCCCTACTTTATTTCCTGCAGCTGCCAAGCTCCGCCCACCCTTTCTCTGCCTCCTTCCAGGCATTTCCCACTGCCAAACAGCTGTTGGTGGTGCTTAGTGCTTTCCAGGAGGGAGGGGGAGGAGCAGGGAGCTGCGCACGCAGAGGAGGAGGTGGGGCAGGGATGGGACCTCATGGAAGGGGTGGAGTGGCGGCGGGGTCGGGGGCAGCGATGGGGGCATGTCAGTGATGTGGCCCTCGGGCCAATGCACTAGTCCTCATGCGGCCCTCGTGGTCATTTGAGTTTGAGACCTCTGGACTAGATGATCTCCTGAGGTCATTCCAACCCTGGTATTCTATGATACACAAGCCATATATTTGTTTCCTCACAAGATAGATTGAAATATGCCTTTTAGAAGGACGTCTCATCTTGTTTTAAAACCTCCATATAATGGCAAGTCCACCACCTTCAATCAGCAGAACATAGACAGCTAAATAGATGGATCGAGAGAAACAGTCTGAAAATATAGTGTGAAAGAGTGTGGCCATATTCTGAGAGATGCTGAGCATGTTCAAATCCCAATGACTTCAGAGTGAGAGACTGTGTCTAATTTCAGTGGAAGGTGGGTATAATCTGTCCTACTCACACACATTGTCTCATGGATTTCATCGGAATGGCTCCATGAGAACGGACTAATATGGGAGAGGGTTTGTAGGACCTTCCCTTGTGATTACGTGAGGTGTGCTCCATTTCATTTTGGCCTGTACACCATTATCTTGCAATCTCTGAATTTTTGTGGGAAAGGAGCTGTCACAATTCAAGGTATCTTCACCTACATTCCCCCATCTAAGGTCCAGCAAGGTCTCCCAGCTCCCCTGTCATTGCCCCTCTTGTGTGGACACCCATCTCTCTCTCCCTCCTGACCAGAGTATTTCCTGGTGTGACAGGCCACCCCGGGGTGCAACCCGGAATGGGGTGACACTGAGCCTTCC
The DNA here is from genome assembly GCA_007922305.1 of Dermatemys mawii. NCBI lineage: Eukaryota > Metazoa > Chordata > Testudines > Dermatemydidae > Dermatemys > Dermatemys mawii. The sequence continues at coordinate 134,410 of ML677535.1, read as the reverse complement.
GCCTCACCAGCATGGACTCCCTCGTACACTGTGCTGCTGTGACAAGATGCAGACCACTCCTGGTCTGCACTCCCACTAACCTTTAAACAGCTGCAATTACATGTGTAAATTCTCCCCAACCTAAGATCCCAGAGCTGTACCATCTTGCCAGGTCAAAAGCCTGACCAGTATACGTTTATTACGCAGTCCACCCCTCCCTCAAAGTGGAAAGTATAATGACCCAGTTTTTGATCCTGAGCAGATTAACCAAGCACTTCTAGCAAAACAGACTTTTTAGGTAAAAAATATAAACCAAATGAATTAAATTTAGAAAGATAGATTTTAAGTGATTATAAGTAATGAGTATACTCACTACCTAAGGTACAAACAAAAATGCAATCTATACCTTACAAACGAAACAGGATTTGAATCAAGAGTGTCTCATCCTGGTAGATAGCACAAATAGTCCACCAACCTTTCTTCTTTTCTGCCTGGGATCTCCTTCCCCCGTTCAGTCTTTGTTCCTTAGGTATTTCCAGGTGTTGTGTTTTAGGGGAAGTGGGGCCAAATGATTATGCCATTTCCCCCTTCTATAGCTTCTTCCATGTGGGGGGAACTTCATTGTCCCAAATAAAGTCCCCAGCATAGTTTCTGCAAAGTACTGGTACCAAAATGGAGTCCAATATCACATGATTTAGTCACATGGCCTCACATGCTTCAATGAGTCATGGCAGCCATTGCCCATATTTTGGCTGAAGTGTCCACAGGAAAGCTTATCAGTGATGCTACAATTTTCCCATGGCTCACTGTTTTTGTTGATGGGCCATTCAATTGGAATAGGCCATTCACAATGTGCTAGCTAGACCGGATGTAAAGTACCTTGTGGGTGTTACCACAGGAACAAGCACATTTGAAATACAGGTACATAGTCAATATTCAGAACTTCAGAGGCAAAGACAATACACGCCTACAAATAGGATGATCATATTCAGAAACCCATAACTTTTCCATTGACACCTCACATGGCATATTTTGTACAGGATACATCAAAATTATTTAATAATCATATCACTGTCGTGAATATGGGGTGCAAAGTGTAGCACTCAGCTGCCTGCCTACACTGTGATATTCCCAGCACAAGACAGTCTGTCTATGCACACCCATTTTACTTTCTCTTCAGAGATGAGGCACAGTGGAATTAGCACAGTTAACTTATCACACAGATCTTTAGAAGCAAGCTTATTAGTTTTTAAGGTGAAAGCATTTCAGAAAAAAACATATTAAACCAATAAAAGGACCTACACACATTCTAATCAGCTTATCAGAGTCCATTCTACCTATATCAAGGGTTCTGGGAGTTGATTAGTCATTCCAAACCTACCCAGGGATTTTCCTTTGGATTCAGGTTCATAACACCTTTTGATCAGAACAAGAACCCCCATGAATCTGTGAGTCCTTTATCCAGTCCTTTGAAGAGACTGTGAATAGGTAATCAGCCAGACAACAGGTCCCCTTCCCAAGTGAATCTTCAAGCAACTCCCCTTTGAATAGGGAAAATGGCTTAATTTTTAAAGTTCACACTGTTTCGAAGTTCCTAACATTTCCCAAGATTTACATGAGCGAAGTCTCCTAGAAAAGTCACATACAATCCCACAACAACACGTAAACAATTGCTTTTTTATACAATGGAATGACTCTTAATTCAATAAAGTTTAACCAGGACACTGCAGGGGGTTGCCCTTTGTCATATAAGCATTTTCCTGATAGCTCTTCTCAAGGCCCCCTTGACCTCTTTGTTTCTCAGGCTGTATATGAAGGGATTGGTCATAGGAGTTAGGACAGTGTAGAAGACAGAGAACAATTTGTTCAGGGCTCTCATGGTATTGGTTCTTGGTAGCAGGTACACAATGATCAGGGTGCCATAGAAAATGGAAACCACCATGAGGTGAGAGGAGCAGGTGGAAAAAGCTTTTTGTCTCCCAGTGCTGGACGGGATTCTGAGGATGGTGATGATGATACAAGTATAGGATGCCAGGGCCAGTACAAAAGGGGGCAGAGTGAATAAGGATGAGAATATGAAGGTCACAAGTTCCATCAAGCGGCTGTCACTGCAGGAGAGTTTGATCACCGGAGTGAAGTCACAAAAGAAATGGTCAATTTCACTGGGGCCGCAGAATTTTAATTGTGACATTAAGGATACGATTGTAGCAATTGCTACAAAGCCATTAATCCAAGACCCTGCCACTAGATAGAAACAAAACCTGCCACTCATATGGCCTGCATAATGCAATGGTTTGCATATTGCTAAATAACGATCATAAGACATCATCGACAAGAGACAACACTCTGAGCCCACCAGAGAAGCAAAGAAATAAAACTGCACAATACAGCCACGGAGAGAAATGGTTCTGTCTCCGGTCAGGAGACTAGCCAGCATTCTGGGCAGGATGGTGGAGCTGTAACACGTTTCCAAGAAGGACAAGTTTGCCAGGAAGAAGTACATGGGGGTGTGAAGATGTCGGTCAGCCACAACTAGCACAATGATGAGAATGTTCCCAGCCATGGTCACAATGTAGATCACTAGAAACAGAAGGAAAAGATGGGTTTGCAGTTCAGGGAGATTCCCGAATCCCAGGAGGATGAATTCTGTGATGGACGTTTGGTTTCCCTGTTCTGTGTTCATCATGGGTTTAACTAGAGGGAATTGAACAAATATGATATCAGAGTGATACAATTGTCTTCTAGTAAAATGGCACTTAAATTCCATTAATATTTACATACCCACCAGCATAAATGGTGGGACAAGGCACCTTTCCTGGATAACATAGGGAGGTAGCTTGCTATCTCTTTTGAAGTCATCCAACCTTTTCCTTGCAGTACTCTGAAAAGGTCTGTCGATTACTTCAATCACAAACCTTGTCACTGAGGTCAGACATCTCTAAAGCTGGGGACATTTCTCACTGAAAAATGAGCATCTGGGTCAACTGAAATATTAGCTTACCTCTGAGGTGAACACATGGCACATTTGAGTCTCGTGTATGCCCTCTTCATGAGAAGTTCTGGGAGCAGGAGGTGGGTCCTTCTCTCTGTCTTCTCCATGTATGTCTGAGCTTTTGGCAAATAGCCCTGGTTGTTCTCGGCAAAGTGCACTGGATTTACTGCCTCGCTTGCTGTGTTTTTGTCATTTGTCTATTCCCACAAAGGGAATGTCTCTTCTGCATCATTGTGCACCACTGAGAGGAGAACATGGGGTGCCTCCCTAGGTGCCTCTGCTGATTGGTATGGTAAATTAATGAGAAGGGAAAGTTAATAGCACATTTATTTTTAGACCATAGGAATAAGAAATAGAGTCAAACTTTCAACCTGACAGGAAAATTGATGGAGAGAGGAGAATGGCTTACCTCAGGGATCAGCAATGTTGGCCAGCCCCGTGCCGCTTCCCGCAGCCCCATTGGACCAAGGCGGCAAATCGCAGCCAGTGGGAGCCACAGTCGGTGAAATGGCAGGTAAAAAAAGTGGCAGGGCCTGCTAAGGGTGCTTATCCTGCGGTCCCGTATGCCAACATTGCCGATCCCTGGCTTACCTTAAAGGAAATGCCTCTCTTTAGCAAGAATATTAGACATAGAAATTAAACTGCTAGATGAGGTCACTGCTCTTTCTAGTTCAAAAGGAAGGAGAAGTGAACCAATGGGACCCATACATTTACAAAAGAAATTCAAGAAAGGTACAACAAGCAACACACTCAAAAAAGGCATGGCAAGAGAACACTGAGCAAAAAAAGAATAAAAATGCAGAAATTTAGCCACACACAATAACTTAGAATTCAAGGAGAAATGGACAAAAACATTAAGAGTTACTCCTTTTTTCTATCTATCCCTACATCTATCAGTCTAATTAGATTCTTATATGGTCCCCATGACCATGGTATCTGAGATCTCAAAGTGCTTTATGAACATGAAAGAGCAGAGGGAATTAAACCTCAGAAAAGTGACAGGACCAGGCCAAGTCAGTGTGACAGGCTGGACCCCCATTCTGGGATACCACCTGATGTACTGGGGTTTCACTGAGCCACTCCTGCTCCACCAGCCTGGATTCCCACTCCCTGTTTTGCTGAATTAGGCTCTCTGGCAGCACGTACACACAGGTAAGGCCATATCCAGAGGCAGACACAAACTGAAGTCAGCTCCATGGGAGAGGATTCACCCAGCAGTCACATGGGAATAAATCTAAAATAATCCAGTATTGCACTCTATAGAAAGATCTGCACAGTGCAAACTCACACAAAATCACCCTCTCCTGCAACTTCTTGCCCTCCCAGTCACAGGTGCCAACTTTTCTCAGCGCTGGTAGGTGCCCCCGGCCCCACACCCTGTCATGACTCCACCCCTGCCCCAAAGTCCCCACCCAAACTCTGCTTCACCCTGCCCCTATTGGACCTCTCCCCAAATCAGGAGAAGCAGGATGCAGCAGTGCTCTCAGGGGGTAAGCTCAGGGGAGAAGGCGGGACGGAGGTGAGCTGGGGCGAGGCGGGGAGCTGCCGGTAGGTGCAGAGCACTCACCAAATTTTCCCTGTGGGTGCTTCAGCCCCAGATGCCCCATAGCGTTGGCACCTCTGCTCCCAGTTAGAAATTGCACAAACTGAGTTTCATAATAAACAACAAACAATAAATAACAATCCCCAGTTTACCAGCTGTTGGGTGGCTGGCACCTCTGGCTGCCCATCCCCAGTCTGTCCAGATCTCCCAATTGCCCCACTGCCCAGTTTGGTAAACTTCCTAGGCTATTCCCTCTCCGTCTGCCCACCTGACAGGCTCCCAGATGAAGCTGTCCTGGTGGTGTCATCCTCGCAGCAAAGCATTGACCTCTAGGATGCATCTGTCTCTACCTGAGCTCCAACCGTGGACTGGAAAGATTGAAGAGAACACCACCTCTGCTCCCAACTTATTTCCAGAAACCTGTAGTCACGTCTGATCTGCTGAGGGTCAGGCCTTGCAGTATCAGTAGCACCCACATGGATGAGCAGCATGGGCTAGTAGTCAGAGGGCCAGATGATCCTTGATAAACCCTTCATAACATCTTGGATACAGTCCCTGGCAGGCAGCCTACCTCTTGGGATGCCATGTCAGAGTGACAGATGGGTGCCTCCATCCCCCTCAGAAAAGAGTCACCAACCACCATTACCCCATGTTTCCTCCTAGTCCTGATTCTCCCAGCCTTGGGGGTACATGGCTTCTCCTCCATCTTTGGAGGTGATTCATCATCACTCATTGCCAGGGCAGCATAACGGTTCCTCCTCACTAAGGTGGGTGGGTTGGGAGTAGTTGTGGACTACTGACTGATGCCTGAACTAACCAACAGCCAGTGTCCTCCCTCTGAAAGAGCCATATCCTCCTCCCCTGGTGGAGTTACAGCAGCCTTCTGTGGCTGGAGAGCTTCTTCAGCCTTGGATGTCTCCATGTGACTACTCTTGAGGAATTCCTTGTGGGCACAGATGCTCCTCAGCCTAGCCACTTCCTCCCATAGCTCTCCCACCTGCTTCCTGAGAGATTCCACCAGCAAGCACCTTTCAGTTGGGTGGTCCCCCCAGCCTGGCTTTCTGAGAGTAGAAAATGCAGGCCACAATCTCTGCAAATCCAGACCAGGTTCTCCATAGAGGCATCCATGGTCAGATTGTCTGGTGAAGGTGCTGGTGGAAGAGACAGGAGCACTGTTGGGATTGGTGATGCAGCCTTTCCTAACCTTAGCGATTACATTACAACTCTCTCTTACAAACCCCCTCTCAAATTCCCCTGTTTGCGGTCCCCTCTTCGCTAGTTCGCCTTGGTCGTTTAGCCTCTGGCTTTAAAGGATTTCTCTCCTAAGTCAGCCTTACCCCCTCATTAATGACACAGGGTGAGGATGATTACAAGGCTGATTGAGGCGAAATGATATGCACAAACCCTGTTATCTCAAGTGGAGGTTTCCAAAGACTTCAGCCCAACCACACTGGTTCAGAAAATACAATAAAATACATTTATTAACGACAGAAAGATAGATTTTAAGTGATCACAAGTAATGAGGCATAAAAGTCAAAATTGATTACAAAGAAAAGAAAACATAAAACACAAATGAGTACCTTACTTAGCAAGGCAGTGGATTCAAAACAAAGATTTTTCTTGCCATTTTCGCTTTACAGACTTTACTGGCTGCCTTCAAATCATGACCCCTCCCCTAGTTTGGTGTTTTTTCAGGCATTGTGGTGGCCGTCAGCAGAGAGGAGTGGAGGAAAGAGAGGTGATCTTTGTTTTTCTCTCCATTCTTATACTGTTCTTCCCTCTTTGTGGATTATTTCCAGCTGGAGTTCAGGCGATAGCCAGTCTGTTTACACAGGGACCCTCAGCTGTTTTCCATTGTCAATACATAAAGTTCTTGTTCACCCCATCCTTAGTGCCAAAGAACAGCCATTTAACTCGGTGATAGTCCACTTGACTTCGTTGACCCCCCCAGCTTAGGTGTTGCTTTATCTGTTGATTCTGAGGAACTGGTTTGTGCCTGTTTTTTTTAAACATGGGGCACGTTGCAGAAATGGTATGCAGCAAAATCTTGTAACTTTACATACAATGTTGATACATATATTTTACCAGGACAGTAGTGTTCAGAAGATTATGAGTTTTTAAATGATATCTCACCAAGCATACTTTGTACAAAATTGACCATGGTCTTGTAAAGAGGATGGGCATAGGGATCCATAGTGTGACAGTTCCTGATTGTTGTTAAGGTTAGATTTAGATTATTTATGAGAAATCAGATACTCCAGGCTCAGCTGATTTTTATTAGTCAAAGACAAAAGAGCACAACATACAATGGTAAAAATGAATGCACCACCTATCAAGGTGGAAGTTCTGCAGTTTCACTTCTGTTCCAGCTATCTGCAGAAATTCACCCCTTTATATAGAATCATAGAAGATCAGGGTTGGAAGAGACCTCAGGAGGTCATCTAGTCCAACCTCCTGCTCAAAGCAGGACAAGGCATATACCATGTGTTTACAAAAAAGAGACAAAATAAATTCCATTCTCATAATCTTTCTACCTATGAAGTTCATTTCATGGCATCTCAATTTACAGAATTGTTAAGCTAAAGACAAAACTGTGTTTAGCAAGCCATTACCTCATCAATCACTGAAAAGATATGCAACAACAAGCATTCTCGTTCTTGGTTGCCTGTACGTCAGGACACATATTCTAAGGTTCAGTAGACCAAAGCAAGTGGACACACACAATCCATCATTTAACAATACACTAAAATTCCACCTGAGTGCAAAGGATTATGGATACAGAGCATTATAAGCATTTTGGTTCATCCACAAAGGATTATGGGGATCTGGTTCATCTCCCAACAGATACCAGGAACTTTGCTTCAACTGTTAACACTGTTACAAACTTCAGTCTAAGTCACTGAGGTCTATTTACAAAGGTATTTAGGCATTAAAAGATGCACATTGGTATCTAGTGCATTTTTTAAAATAGAATTTAGGCACCTAAATCCCAAGAGGTTTGGGGCATCTGGGCACTTTTGGAAAATCCCACTAGGTGTATAAATACCTTTAACAATCCAGCCCTTAGTGCCTCAGTTCCCATCTGTAGAATGGGAATAATGGGTCTTCCTTTCGCCCACATATTATTGTCTGTCTGATCTAATCAGACCATGTGGTCTTTGGGAGAGGGACTCTCTGTTACTATGGTTGGCTTGAGCGCAGTGGGGACTTGGTGTCACTGGAGGCCACTAACTGTTAGCATAATATCAATAAGTGTGTGTGTGTGTGTGTGTGTGTGTGTGTGTGTGTGTGTGTGTGTGTTCCCCCTGCTGGATGGTCTGAAGACAGCTCAGTGTGTGTGTGTGTGTGTGTGTGTGTGTGTGTGTGTGTGTGTGCTGTGCCTGCTAGAAATGTGTGTATAAGTCTGCGTTGCCCCCTGATGGAGGATATAAAGACAGCTCAGTGTGTGTGTGTTTGTGTTGCCCCCTTCTGGAGGGTACGAGGACAGTTCAGTGTGTGTGTGTGTCTGTGTGTCCCTGCTATGTCCTGCTAGAGATGTATGTGTGTATTGCCCCCTGCTTGAGGGTATGAGGACAGCTTAGTGTGTGTTTGTGTTGCCCCCTGCTGACAGCTCAGTGTGTGTTTGTGTTACCCCCTGCTAGAGGGTATGAGGACAGCTCAGTGTGTGTCCATGTGTCCCTTCCGTGCCCTGCTAGAGATGTTTGTGTGTGTTGCCTGCTGATGAAGGGAATAAGGACTGCTCAATGTGTGCCACTCTGCAGGAGGAAAAGGCGCAGTCTCACCTCTGATTGCTGTATCCGTGTGTGTGACAGAACAAGAAGAGGAGTGTGCTGGGGAAAGCAGAGAGTTACTAGTAAGCAAACATCCAGCCAAGACACAGACGGGTCGTTGTGTGGGCGATTCCAGGAGGGGTAATGGGGACACACAGAAGAGTTTATAGCTGAATCTGGCCTGAGCTGGAGCAGTGCTGGCTGCCCAACATGCCCACTCAGGCTACTGGGAGATGTGGGCTCTTTCGTCAGCCACTCCAGGTCAGGACGTGTAGCTATTGGGTTTAATTTTAAAACCAGGGCTATGCTAGAATTTACCTTCAAAGACCTCCCAATTAAATCCAGACAACCCAAGGGCTTGTGTCCTGGGAGGCTCAGAATGCAGGTGAAATACCTCAACTCTACCACAGCCACGGCACACGCAGGCACCCTGACTTGCTGCAAAGGTAAGTCTCTTGTTGTTTGAATTTCTTTTAGATGCAAGGGATCCGTTCTGCTCCTGGTTACATCTGTTCTGCCTGGGTATGATTTTGTCTTCAGACATGGAGGCTCAGATTCGGGTCTTTGTTACCCCAAGGCAAAATTGTTGAGTAACGATGTTGAAGCCAGATGTCTTCTTCCAGATTTACAAAGGAGAAGTCTGAGTCACAGTGCTCTGTTTGCATTTTATTTTTAAAATAAATAGCTTGATAGATAGAGGAGTGTGTATGGGGATAGATAGATAGATAGATAGATAGATAGATAGATAGATAGATAGAT
>ML677535.1:68388-117626 GCA_007922305.1 Dermatemys mawii | reverse complement strand
CAAACCCCCACACTCCAAAAAAGGGGCACAAGAGGTCAGGTGTGGGGCACATAGGCTAAGGTTTACCCCTGCTCACTTCTGGATTCACCCTAACTAACCTAAATTACTGCAAAGATCCATTAAATAACTATGCCTAGCAATAAGAAAAATAATTGATAGACTATCCCAATAGCTGGCAGTGGCTTAGACACATGGCTTTTGTTAATATGCCCCTCTACAGTGGCTGCATTTCTGAATCAAAATGTTTCTCTTTGGGGGCACTTGCCACAGGACTGAGAATCCCAGAAATTTTATTTCCCATTTCAAATTATTTATTTTCTGTTCCTTTGGGAGAGGCAGGAATGTCTCCAAAATGAGAATCCAACAGAGAGAAATGCACAAGCAACCCATTCAGCATATGCCAGGAACTACATAGGCAATTGGAATAGTGATTAGCAAACTGACCACCAGATGGCAACCCATCAGAAATTCAGTAGACCCTCCGAGTTAGAACATCTCAGGAATGTAGGTTGTTCATAACACTGAATAAAATAGTACTGCTGTTCTTTAAAATGTTTACGACTGAACATTGACTTAATACAGCTTAGAACCTTTATTATGTAGAAGAAAAATGTTGCTTTTAGCTACTTTAATTTAAATGAAAGAAGCACAGAAACAGTTTCCTCTTTTGTCAAATCTGTTTTTCAACTTTCCCTTTATTGTTTAGTAGTTTTTGTTTAACACAGTACTGTACTGTAGTACTGCATTTTTTATAATTTTTTTTATGTATGTGCTGCTGCCCAATTGCATACTTCCCATTCCAAATGAGGTGTGAAGTTGACCGGACAGTCAATAACTCTAGTGTTCGTAACTCTGAGGTACTACTGCGTGTAAATATGTAGTTCAGGCAACAGCATTAGAGCTGAGCTTCCAGCTACACTCCTCAGGCAGGTGCTGTGCAATTCAGAGAGAGATCGTACCTTACCCTTGTCCAGCTCCCCCTCACTAGGGATGACCCAGCATTCGCCCTTAGGGTTCTGAGCTGAACTCATTGTATGAGAGCCTTGAGAAGCTGGCCGGCTGCCTGCTAAATCAACAAGTGTCTCTTTGCTGCTAAGATTTTCTCAGTCTTGAGATGTAATTCCTATCTAGCAAGATTAGGAGAGTTTAGAAAGTAGCTAATTGCAGTTGGAGCTGCATCTCTAATTTTCAAAGTTAGCCAGTAAAGAGTCCTTTGTAGTTGTTGATGAGAAAATCACACATGTGCACTGTGTTTTTCTTTGTTTGCTCAAGCCTATATAACGCTTGGCTCACACTCAATAAAGTGTCACTCTCATCCAGCTTGGAATGTGGATTTGACCCTTTGTACAAAGTAAGTGAGAGTGTTTTCTTTCCTGGGGGCTTGCTGGGTCTCATCGGCTCCGTACCCTGCTCAGGCGGAAAGCCTTGGGAGGACAGCTCTGAGGCTTACAGCGTGGAGGAAGGTCCTGCAGGCTAGCCCTGCTCCTGGAGCATGGGGATGAGATTCCTTAAAGAGGGGAGTCCCTGCATGGTATATGGGACCATCTCTGCTCCAAGACTGGTGCACACAATGTCACTAAACAAGTTACACTAAGGAATTACCAGACTCCATGTAGTGAGGTGGTGTGATTCCCCGCCGCCCCGGAGAGAGACGAACCCCTCCAGCCACCAGAGTGGGCGGAGCTAAGTAAGGCACTCTGAGCCCTCCCCCAGCAGAGGGTCAGGTGCCCCCCCCAGAAGTATAAAGGCTCAACCTCAGTGCTCACTGGGGAAACAGCTGCCAGGGAGGCCAAATGCCTCTGGCCTAGCCTGTTACTAGGAAGCCCCAGGGGCCCACAGTACACCCAAGGATGGGCAGAGCCTGCCCTGCGTCCGCTACCCAGAGGAGTTGCCAGCTACTCCAAGGAGCCCATGGTGTTGGACCCCCTGCCGTAGGACACCACCCCAACTCAGGTACCACAAGAGGGGGGTGTTAGGAAGTGGCCTGGGGGCAGCCGACCCTAGTCTGGCTGCAGCCCTGCCAGAGCCCATGTCAGTGTGTTGCAGCCGGGATCCCCACTGACACAGCAGCGGGTCTTCTGCCGCTGCCAAGGCCCCAGGCTGTGACGCAGTGGACTGGGAGGGCCTGCGACCCCCTGCCACCCAACTCGTGGGTGGCCATCTCCCTCTCTCCCAGGCTTTTTGAAGGCTTGGGCCTTCTGTTTATATTATTGTTGCCCAGCCCCTGCCTGAGGGCCTGACTGATTGTTGCCCCGCCCTGACCTAGGGCCCAGGCGCACTGTGGTTTTTTTTTTTGTCTCCAAAAGGGCTGCCGAGAAAGACTCCAGCAGCCAGACTAATTCCCCTGAGACATCACTGGGGTGTAGTGAGGTGCTGTGGTTCCCCGCTGCCCTGGAGAGAGACGAGTTCCAGCTAACCTCTCTACCATCCATCTTACTGGATTTGCCTCCCAGGGCAAACCAATCTGGAAGGCCCTGATTTCTGCTGATGCTGCTCAGCAGAGGGGAGACAATACTGGGAAATAAATAACTGTTTATTTAATACTGTTTACTAGTAGCAGGCACTAATCACATCCAAGTTCCGTGGGAGAAATATTTCCATTGAGTTTGTGTGTGCGAAAGAGGGAAGGAGAGCGAGAGCGAAAGGTTTCCTGTCATGCAAATCTTTCATTTGCAAACTACAGATTAAATTGACATTACATTCCATCTTCTGTGGGTTTGTTAAACTGCACAACTTCAGCACCCAATCTGGCAGGCCTGACTGATTTCAGCCATTTTTATTCACGTACTTGCTCTATTGAAAGCAATGCGACGATTTACATGAGTAACGGTTACTGATCAAAGTCAGTCTCTTCAGGGCCATGCACTCCATGGACACTGTGTTATACTTCTGCCATGCACAGCAATGACCTCATAGAGCAGGGAGCAGAAAGTCAATTCCTATGGCAGTGGGAGATTGGTTGCATCAGGACAATTGTTTGTAGCGTCTGCACAGAAAACACAGCACTCACTCCCCCGTCTCAGCCCCTTTGGAGGGGGACTCTAGGGAGATGCAGCCTGCCATGGAGAAGGATACAAGTATAAGGAGGTTTCTGCACTTTGTAAACGGAGAGTGAAGAGCGTGTTCCAAGACAGGTCACAGCAGCAGTTCGTCCATTTGTGTGGGGGCAGGTTTATTTCCTTAGAAGATCCAACCTCAGTCCTGGCGGCCGAACCCCGAGACATCAGAGCTCATCTCTTCAACCTTCTCCTGTGGTTACAAGTGAGTTCCATCTTCTTGGTGACATTTCTACAGGACCTTCCAGACAGAGCATGAGTGTTCTTTTGGAATATTAGCGAGGCAAGGTGGGTGAGGTGATATCTTTTCTTGGACCAACTTCTGGTGGTGAGAGAGACAAGCTTTCAAGACAAACAGAGCTCTCCTTCAGCTCTATTACTTCACCCAGCTTGCGTAATAGCAAGTGTAAGAATAAATGGTAAATTTTCGGAATGGAGAGGGGTAACAGGTGGGATTCCCCAAGGGTCAGTCCTCGGACCAGTCCTATTAAACTTATTCATAAATGATCAGAGAAAAGGGTAAACAGTGGGGTGACAAAGTTTGCAGATGAAACTGAACTGCTCAAGATAGTTAAGATCAAAGCAGACTGTGAACAACTTTAAAAAGATCTCACAAAACTAAGTGACTGGACAACAGAATGGCAAATGAAATTTAAGGTGGATAACTTTAAAGTAATGCACGTTGGAAAAAATAACCCCAACTATACAAACAATATGAGGGGGGCTAATTTAGCTACAGCTAATCAGGAAAAAGATCTTGGAGTTGTTGTGAATAGTTCTCTAAAGACATCCATGCAATGTGCATCAAAAAAACAAACAGGATATTAGGAATCATTAAAAAAGGGATAGAGAATAAGACAGAGAATATCTTATTGTCCTTATATAAATCCATGATGCATCCACCTCTTGAATACTGGGTACAGATGTGGTCTCCTCACCTCAAAAAAAGAGAAACTTGCATTAGAAAAGATTCCGAGAAGGGTAACTAAAACGATTAGGGGTTTGGAACAGGTCTGATATGAGGAGAGATTAAAGAGGCTAGGACTTTTCAGATTGGAAAAGAGGAGACTAAGGGGGGATATGATAGAAATATATAAAATGATGAATACTGTGGAGATAGTGAATAAGGAAAAGTTATTTACTTCTCCCCATAATAGAAGAACGAGGGGCCACCAAATGAAATGAATGGGCAGCCGGTTTAAAACATGTAAAAGGAAGTTCTTTTTCACACAGCGCACAGTCAACCTGTGGAACTCCTTGCATGAGGAGGCTGTGAAGGCTAGGACAATAACAGGGTTTAAAAGTCCATTAATGGCTATTAGCCAGGCTGGGTAAGGAATGGTGTCCCTAACCTCTCTTTGTCAGAGAGTGGTGATGGATGGCAGGAGAGAGATCACTTGATCATTACCTGTTAGGTTCATTCATTCTGGGGCACCTGGCTTTGGTTACTGTTGGGAGACAGGATACTGGGCTGGATGGACCTTTGGTCTGACTCAGCATGGCTGTTCTTATGTCTCAATTATCCTAGGACTGAATTGGTGCCAATAAAACTGCATACAACTTTTGAATTTGATCACTTTGGGCTGCACCTTCTCCCAGCAGAGCCAGTTGGTGTTAACAGCACCATTTAACACAGGGTAACTGAGATATATGTCTTGTGAAAGGTCCTCAGCTGGGGATCAGGCCCATTGATTCCACAGGAGCTACGGTTGATTGACTGGGGTCTGGAACAGTGTGAGTTTCCATGTGAGGGCAAGTGGTGATAAAATATTACTAGCCCAGATCACATTTAGCATGTGCCAGATGAGCTCTGACTTCAGGGGCGACATCGTTGTTCCCCACTTCCCTTCTGGTTCCCATATTATCAGCTCTGAGTCGTTAGTGCGAGAGTCACTCCCCACTTAGGGTTACACATCAGCCTGGTTTTGCACTTTTCTAAATGCACCCTGAAGAGAGATGTATGTTATTATTGCTTCAGAGTTAACACAGGAACGTGAATATAAAAGAGAAATTGCCAGTCCCTCAGCAGGTCACCGCCATCGTCATCATCATGACTTGAAGTAAGAAGCAACTGACTCCATTCAGAATTTAAGACATAAACTGATCTCATGTGGAGGTGAAAATAAATATTCCCTTTCCTGTAGGACACTAAAATTCTGATCTTACCAAGATCTATTATTAGATTAACTTCCATAAATTCTAACAGCAGATCGGTGCCTAAAGAAATTAGATGTTATTCAGAATCTCAGTCCAGGATTTGAAGTTGATGTATCTATTGATTTTTACTCCTCCTAACACATGGCATGATTTTGGCCATGGCCACCAGTGCAGTGCTGATCTGAAGTATCATTGTCAAGCCCCAGTGTGTCAGCAGACAGGATATGGCAGCAGATCAAGAAGGGTCTGATCAGTCACATCACTAATTGGGGTACCAGAGAAATGGGCTGTTGTTATCATAGTTATGGCTCTGGTACAACACAGGCTGAGTCTAAAGGGATACCAAAGTTCTGTTCTCAGACTGAGACTCCTGGCACTTTGCTCTGAAATCTCTATTTAGCCTTAACATTTCAGTGGGTAACAGGAAGTGGGGGGGAAGTTTATGAAAGTTCATGGAATGAATTTCTGACACATCATTAACTTTCGGCTGTATGTTCTGCCGATTCGATGGCACGGCTTGTTTTCCTGTTCCTAGATTCAACCCATGGCACACAGAGATTGGGGAAACCAAACGGCCATCACAGAATTCATCCTACTGGGATTCGGGGATCTCCCTGAGCTTCAAATTCTTCTCTTCCTGCCATTTCTAGTGATCTACATCGCAACTGTGGCCGGAAATGCCCTCCTGGTTGCACTAGTTGTGACTGATCAGCACCTTCACACCCCCATGTACTTCTTCCTGGGGAACTTGTCCTGCCTAGAGATCTGCTATTCCTCGACCATCCTGCCCAGGATACTGGCCAGTCTCCGGACCAGGGACAGAACCATCTCAGTCAGTGGCTGCATCACACAGCTGTACTTCTTTGGTGGTCTGGTAGGTACGGAATGCTACCTGCTAGCAGTGATGTCTTATGATCGGTATTTAGCGATATGTAAACCCCTGCGCTATTCAGTTCTGATGAATGACAGGTTTTGCCTTGTGTTGGCTGCTGGGTCATGGTTCAATGGTTGTTTGGCTATTA
Source organism: Dermatemys mawii (assembly GCA_007922305.1). Lineage (NCBI taxonomy): Eukaryota > Metazoa > Chordata > Testudines > Dermatemydidae > Dermatemys > Dermatemys mawii. Next base: position 111,391 of record ML677535.1, on the reverse strand, counting down.
CCATTGTTATAATACTCATGTCACAGTTCATATTCTGTGGCCCGAATGAAATTGACCATTTGTATTGTGATCCCATCCCACTGATTAAACTTTCCTGTGGGGATACACTCCTGCTCATGTTGTTGAATTTCATCCTAGCCTGTGTATTCACCCTGCCTCCATTCCTGCTAACCCTGATATCTTATGTGTGCATCATCACCACCATCCTGAAAATCCCTTCCACCACCGGGAGACACAAAGCCTTTTCTACCTGCTCCTCCCATCTCATTGTGGTGACAATTTTCTATGGAACCCTAATGAGTGTCTCCATGCTACCGACACTCGATACACTGAGAGTGATAAAGAAAGTTCTCTCTCTTTGCTACACAGTCCTGACGCCCCTGGTAAACCCCCTCATCTACAGCCTGAGAAACAGAAAGGTCAGGGGAGCCTTGAGCAAAGCACTGAGTCAATATGTGACTTTCAAAAAAATATACACACACTCCTAGATCGTTACTGAAGCTGAGATTTCCAAAGCTGCCTGGGTGATTTAAGCAAAGAGCCGCCACTGATATCAAGTTGAAAACTCCCATTGAATATGTCAGGGCTGATGGGGAAAAGCAAGGGAGATGATCTTCATGAAGTTCCTGAGGTAGAATGTTTATGGTCTCCTGCTGTGTCCATGTAAAAATTAGGAACATGAGGTCGTGGAGAATTTTATCACCCTCTCATGTCCAGCAGCACAGCACTGACACATACAAGATGCTGGTATTTTTCTGTGTGGTGTTGGTGTATGTGAGGAGCATTGATGGCATCTGATAATGCACAGAGTTGTCTTGTCGTGTAAGGCACAAACGCCACTGAATAAACATGTAAATCCCTTTGTACGTTCTCTGTTGTTCATTGTTACTCTGTGTTTGACAATAACATCTGGAAATCAAATGCCAACAGCCTGATGCAAATAAAAAACTGTGGGTGACAGTATCAGAAGGTTTGCTGCTCTACCTCATTTCTTGTGCCCCTAAGATAAGTGGAAGGGCCATAGAGGGAAGTGGCCAACCCCAAAAAGGTGCCTCTCACCCGCCCCACCATACCCCCTTGCATACCAATAACCTCCATTGCACTCCCACAGCCCAGATGCAAACACCCAGGCCCACGCAGTGACCACTGGGCGCTTCACCAGGAACAGCTTCATAACTCTTCTCTGGGCTATGCCTGGCTGTGATCAGCTCTGACAAAGCACCAGTCTCAGGCTCCCCAGGTGTGTGGGTGAACTGAGGTTGGGCAACCACAGACAAGCAGACTCAAAGGTGAAGAGGGACAGTCCTGAGGCAACTGGGGTTTGCCAGGGTGCCAGGAGAAATGCACACCTGGAAATGAGGCTAGCCCTGGGATGAGGCCTACCCAGCGGTCGCTGAGGAGGGACTCAGCAAACAGCCCTGCAGGGCAGCTGCACGGAGCAGTTCAAAGGGAGGGAACATATCACACTCCAGGGTGCAATCCAGACTAGTGAGAGCTTGTGTCACCCTGCCCTGAAGTCTAGGGGGCCTCACAGTGCTTGGCTGCTGTGGGTCGCAGCCTAAGCCACTCACAACCAACGTCTATGAATAGCCACAGCCCTGGTCCAGCAGCTCTGCCCCAGAAGCCTGACTGCAAACATCAGCCACACTCTGGCCACCGCCAGCCCTGGGTAGCACTTGTAGGGTGACCCCAACACACTCCCAACCCTGGATTTTCCTCCAGAACTTGTGTTCTGTTCTGACCAGCTCTCTCCAGGACAGTTCAGGTATTATAGGTTTCTTGGGCCTATATGGGCACAATGTACAGCAGTTTTCTCACTTCCTTGGAGTTACCAAACAGTTCTGTTTAAGCACAACACTGGATTTGTTTATATAACTACAAAGAGATAGGTTAAAGAGATGACAAGTGTTTAAAGTCAGTAATGTTTATAAGTCTTGGTTCAAGGTGACATTCTAACCAAATGTTTCCAGCAACAGAGTGGACCAAATTCTCAGCTCAGAACTGCTCCAAAGTCCAAAGGCTGGTTCCTTTGTTTTCTCAGGTGAAAGAGTCAGAGAGAGCAATAGAGATAGAGTGAAAGAATCCTTGGTGTGTTTTAGGCCCTTCACTGTATAGTCCAGCCACCCTTTGAAGTGCAGTTTCTGGAGGGTTACCCTACCCAATCTCGGGTTGGCAGATCTCATTTTAATTTTCTTTATCATTTCCACTAGTAAGCTTGATGTTTATTTTTAAGCAAATTTATTATTTGTATTCATTTCAATTCTCACGATGTTGGGAGGAATTATGGAGAGAGGGTCCAACAATTCTTTAATGACAGGAGTTCTTGAGATTCAAAAAGTTAAAGCTTTATAACCGTTAAAATACAAATTTTCAACATCACATGTCAAAATATATCCTTAAATCAAACTTTAATAAGTTTTCAAGCATCCTGTTTCCTACTTTGCACATCTGCACCTTTTTATTATGATGGATGGAAACTTTTTTATCTTTTTTCTCTCTGTGGTGAAATCCAAGTTTACCAACATTTACCAATAAAAATCTAAAGTCCTTTCATGCCTAGTTATGGCCCTCTCCATATGCCAGGTTTGTCATATCTATTTAGATTGGAAGCTCTCTGAGGCTGTCTCTGGCTTTGGATTTAGACATGGCAGAGCACAGTGGGGACAGGTTCCCGGATGGTCCTATTACAGCATGGCCATAATAGAGGCCAAAAATAAATGTAAGCTTTCAAATATTTTGTCATTTTGTCTGGGGTAACTAAGCTCCATCGAAAGTTGAACACCTAATCCTTTGAAAATCAGAGCGTAAATAGTTCTTTTCTACTATATTCTTATATAGGCTTAGTGTGTGGAGAGGGCAGGCAAAAAAAGTGTTTAAAAACACTCTCAAAGTCAGCATGGAGAAGTGCAATATTGACATAAACCCAAGGGAAACCCAAGCCCTTGACTGACCAAAATAGAAAAGGATTTTGTGGTAAGGGTGCCAGTATTTTGAGCTCCAATGGAGACAACAGGAAACAGAGAAGCAGGCAACAAGGAAAGAACATGCTGCAGCCCAGATTAACAATTCAGATCCACCCCTTCCATTGGGAAATGTCTGCCCCAACTCTGAAAAGCTCCGTTAATCCCAGATAGGCTGCATTAGTCACCCGCAGGTCCACCATCGATAACTAGCTCTCATTTTATAGGAAAACAATCATCCTCAAACTCCCAGGGACTGATGACGAGTGTTTGGCATTCCTAGCTCGAAACAGGTATTATAAAATAAAGAATCTGGCATTCACTGATCTTACCATTTCAGATCATTGCATGTCCTAAAATACGACAGCAGCACATTCGCAAAGACCTAGCCAGCACTAGGGACCACACAGGATCTACCTCAATAAAACCATGACTCAGCTGTGCATCTCACCATTTTCACTTTATACAGAAGGAAAAAACCCCTTGTGATTGATGATTTCTTGTAAAATGTAGGCATTTACTGACCATTTTTCCTATAGTCGCCTTTACCTCTGTGTTTCTTAGGCTGTATATGAAGGGGTTGGCCATAGGAGTCAGAATTGTGTAGAGAACAGAGAAAACTTTGTTCAGGGCTCTCAGAGTGTTTGTTTTTGGTAGCATGTAGAGAATCATTATGGTCCCATAGAAAATTGTCACCACGATAAGGTGAGAGGAGCAGGTGGAAAAGGCCTTCTGCCTCCCAGTGGTAGAAGGAATTCTCAGGATGGTGGTGACGATACATACGTAGGATGCAACGGTTAATCCAAATGGGGGCAAAGTGAATATAGCAACCAGGAAGGTAATGACAAGATCTATCTGGTTGGTGTCACTACAGTAAAGACTAAGCATTTCTGTGGATTCACAGTAGAAATGATCAATTTCATTGGGGCTGCAGAAAGTTAGTTGTAACATAAGAACTATTACTATGGTCATGGCCAGAAACCCATTTATCCAAGACCCTGCTGCTAGCTTCAGGCAGAACCTGCTGTTCATGAGACCTGCATAATGCAGTGGTTTGCATATCGCCAAGAACCGATCATAAGACATCACTGCTAGCAGATAGCATTCTGCACCTGCAAAGGAACCAATCAAATAATATTGTGTTATACAGCTACTGACGGAAATGGTCTTGTCTCCAGTCAGGAGACTGGCCAGCACTCTAGGCAGGATGGTGGAGGTGTAGCAGGTCTCCAAGAAGGACAAGTTCCGCAGGAAGAAGTACATGGGGGTGTGAAGGTTTCGATCAGCGACAGTTAGTGCAATGATGAGGATGTTCCCCGACACCGTCACAATGTAGATCAGTAGAAACAGTAGGAAGAGGAAGATTTCCAGCTCAGGGAGATCCCCGAATCCCAGGAGGATGAATTCTGTGCTGGATGTCTGATTTCTCCATTCTCTGTTTGCCATGGGGTGTATCTAGGAAGAATAAAAATCACAGAAGAGAAAAAAATACCAACATTTGGTTTTGTAATCTTATCTCTTCTCATGACAAAATTGTCCAGATGTGAGCTAATATTACTGAGAATAATCTGATATTTTTGTATAATCCATAACAATCAATCTATACTTCTGGTCTTGGAGGCCAGGCTAGAAGATCTAATGGCTCTTTGTGACCTTCCATTTTATACATCTTATAAATCTTCCTCTACGGTACTTACACACAATGGCGCAATTCCAGAATATCAAAAATTCCCAACAGATATAATCACATATACTACCTATAGGAAATATTAATAGGTGCTGAAAACCCTTTTCATTATGAAAGTTATGTAAGCTAGCAAGGTGGGCTTTAAACTAGGTTCACCAGGGGAAGGAGATCAAAGCCCTGAGATAAGTGGGGAAATGGGATACTGGAAGGAAGCATGAGCAGGAGAGCGTAATAGGGGAGAAAGCAGAATGATCAGCGAGTTATCTTAAGTGCCTAGACACCAATGCAAGAAGTCTGGTAAACAATCAGGGAGAACTGGAAGTCCTGGCATAGTCAAGGAACTATGATGTGATTGGAATAACAGAGAGTTGGTGGGATAACACATGACTGGAGTACTGTCCTGGATGGATATAAACTGTCAGGAAGCACAGGCCGGACAGAAAAGATGGGGGAGTTGCATTGTATATAAGAGAGCAGTATGACTGCTCAGAGCTCCAGTATGAAACTGCAGAAAAACCCGAGAGTCTCTGGATTAAGTTTAGAAGTGAGAGCAACAAGGGTGATGTAGTGGTGGGAGTCTGCTATAGACCACCAGACCAGGGGGATGAGATGGATGAGGCTTTCTTTAGGCAACTAACAGAAGTTATTAAATCACAGGCCCTGGTTCTCATGAAGGACTTCAACCATCCCGATTTCTGCTGGGAGAGCAATACAGCGGTGCACAGGCAATCCAGGAAGTTATTGGAAAGTGTAGGGGACAATTTCCTGGTACAAGTGCCGGAGAAACCAACTAGGGGCAGAACTGTTCTTGATCTGCTGCTCACAAACTGGGAATAATTAGTAGGGAAAGCAAAAGTGACTGGTAACCTTGGAGACAGTGACCATGAGATGGTCAAGTTCAGGATCCTGACAAAAGGAAGAGAGGAGAGCAGCAGAATACAGACCGTGAACTTCAGAAAAGCAGACTTTGACTCCCTCAGGGAACCGATGGGCAGTATCCCCTGGGAGAAGAACATGAGGGTGAAAGGAATCCGGGGGAGCTGGCTGTATTTTAAGGAATCCTCATTGAGGTTGCAGGAACAAACCATCCGGATGTGTAGAAAGAGTAGTAAATACGGCAGGCGACCAGCTTGGCTTAACAGTGAAATCCTTGCTGATTTTAAACACAAAAAACAAGCTCACAAGAAGTGGAAGCTTGGACAAATGACCAGGGAGGAGTATAAAAATATTGCTCAAGCATGCAGGAGTGAAATCAGGAAGGCCAAATCATACTTGGAGTTGCAGCTAGCAAGGGATGTTAAGAGTAACAAGAAGGGTTTCTACAGGTATGCGAGCAACAAGAAGAAGGTTAGGGAAAGTATGGGCCCCTTACTGAATGGGGGAGGCAACTTAGTGACAGAGGATATGGAAAAAGCTAATGTGCTCGATGTTTTTTTTGCCTCTGTATTTACAAACAAGGTCAGCTCCCCGACTACTGCACTGGGCAGCACAGCATGGGGAGGAGTTGACCAATCCTCGTGGAGAAAGAAGTGGTTGAGGACTATTTAGAAAAGCTGGATGAGCACAAGTCCATGGAGCCGGATGCGCTGCCTCCGAGGGTGCTAACGGAGTTGGTGGACGTGATTGAAGAGCCATTGGCCATTATCTTTGAAAACTCATGGTGATCGGAGGAGGTCCTAGATGACTGGAAAAAGGCTAACGTAGTACCCATCTTTAAAAAAGGGAAGAAGGACGATCCAGGGAACTACAGGCCAGTCAGCCTCACCTCAGTCCCTGGAAAAATCATGGAGCAGGTCCTCAAGGAATCAATTCTGAAGCACTTAGAGGAGAGGAAAGTGATCAGGAACAGTCAGCATGGATTCATCATGGGCAAATCATGCCTGACTAACCTAATTGTCTTCTATGACGAGATAACTGGCTCTGTGGTGAAGGGAAAGCAGTGGACTTGTTATTCCTTGACTTTAGCAAAGCATTAGATACAGTCTCTCACAGTATTCTTGCCAGCAAGTTAAAGAAGTATGGGCTGGATGAATGGATGATAAGGTGGCTAGAAAGCTGGCTAGATTGTGATCAATCTGGCTAGATAGTGATCAATGGCTCCATGTCTAGTTGGCAGCCAGTATCAAGCGGAGTGCTCCAAGGGTCAGTTCAGGGGCCGGTTTTGTTCAATATCTTCATTAATGATCTGGAGGATGGTGTTGACTGCACCCTCAGCAAGTTTACAGATGACACTAAACTGGGAGGAGTGGTAGATACACTGGAGGGTAGGGATAGGATACATAGAGACTTAGACAAATTAGAGGATTGGGCCAAACTAAATCTGATCAGGTTCAACAAGGACAAGTGCAGAATTCTGCACGTAGGATGGAAGAATCCCATGCACTGCTACAGACTAAGGACCAAATGGCTAGGCAGCAGTTCTGCAGAAAGGGACTTAGGAGTTACAATGGACGAGAAGCTGGATATGAGTCAACAGTGTGTCCTTGTTGCCAAGAAGGCTAATGGCATTTTGGGCTGTATAAAAAGGGGCATTTCCAGCAGATTGAGGGACGTGATCCTTCCCCTCTATTCGACATTGGTGAGGCCTCATCTGGAGTACTGTGTCCAGTTTTGGGCACCACACGATAAGAAGGATGTGGAGAAATTGGAGAAAGTCCAGCAGAAGGCAACAAAAATGATCAGGGGTCTGGAGCACATAATTTATGAGGAGATGCTGATGGAATTGGGATTATTTAGCCTGCAGAAGAAAAGACTGAGGGGGAATTTGACAGCTGCTTTCAACTATTTGAAAGGGGTTCCAAAGAGGATGAATCTAGACTGTTCTCAGTGGTAGCGGATGATAGAACAAGGAATAATGGTCTCAAGATGCAGTGGGGGAGATTTAGGTTGGATATTAGGAAAAACTTTTTCCCTAGGAGGTGAAGAACTGCAATGGGTTACCTATGGGGGTGGTAGAATCTCCTGCCTTAGAGATTTTTAAGGTCAGGCTTGACAAAGCCCTGGCTGGTGTGATTTAGTTGGGGACTTTGACCAATACCAGAAGGGCCCATGTTGTCATTCAGCCTGAACCTCTGTGTAACATAGACCAAGAGGCTTCCCTGAATTAATTCCTGTTTAAACTACAGCACGCCCTTTGCAAAAAAAATTTTTTAAAAAAATCAACCTTTATTTTGCCAGAGACGAAGAATCCATCACAACCCTTTGGTAAATTGTCCCAATGATTAATTACCTTCACTGGTAAGTATGTGTGTCTCATATCCAGGCCCTGACTGGGTTCATGCATTTCTCCAGAGGAGGTCAGAGGGACTTTCCTCATATTGGATTCCTGGAATTTTCCCTTTGTGAAACAGGCTATAGTGTTCTGTCTATTGCTGTTCTTTTAGCAATAGCAGGGGTCGGCAACCTTTCAGAAGTGGTGTGCCCAGTATTCATTTATTCACTCCAGTTTAAGATTTTGCATGCCAGTGATACATTTTAGCATTTTTAGAAGGTCTCTTTCTATAAGGGTATGGTTACACTTACAAGATTATAGCGCTATTGGTTATAGCAGTCCCCTTATACAGTAATATGTATAGCGCTATTGTATGTCCACACTCAGACGCGCCAGCGGTATAGCATGGCCACATTTGGGGCACTTAATGCGGCATTAAGAGCAGCACATTAGGGCAGGTATCCCAGCATTCAGCTGGGTGCAACGTGGTTTTTAAACGAGGAGGGTGAGGGGGGATGCGTTGTGTGTATGTGGAGGGAGAGAGACAGTGTTTTTTCCGTTCTTCTGAAAGCCTGTCAGTGAGCCTCCGTGAGCCTCCGTTCACAGAGGGCTTTGTTTTCACACAGGCTCCCTCCTTAAACATTTGCATTGCTTATCTGCCGAGTTAAGAAAGAAACTCTAAAGAGGTACTTCCGCATTCCTCCAGCCGAGTTCAAAACAAAGGGAAGAGACATCAATTACCTTAAATGGCTCTAGGCATCTCAAGAGATCACTTGTAGCGCAGTGGGTGTCCACATTCTTGCTGTAGCGCTACAGCAGCTGCACTACAGCCCTTATTCCCCATGTGGAGGTGGATTACCAGGAACGCTATAACTCCGCAGTTATAGCGCTCTACGTGCCTTGCCAGTGTGGACAGGGAGGAGGTTATAGCACTTGTGGGAGCTTTATAGTGCTAAAAAGTGCCAGTGTAACCAAGCCCTAAGTTTTTTATATATAACTAAACTATGGTTGTATGCAAAGTAAATAGGGTTTTTTAAAATGTTTAAGAAGCTTCATTTAAAATTAAATAAAAATTCAGAGCCCCCAAGACTGGTGGCAAGGACCCGGGCAGCGTGAGTGCCACTGAAAATCAGCTCTCATGCCGCCTTCAGCACATATGCCATAGGTTGCCTACCCTGGTTTTAGAGTTTTTACACATAGCTGCCTTTTAGCAATCACAGAAGGAGAAGCTTCAATTGGTAACGCTCCACTGCTAAAGCACTTTGATATCCCTGTTTGGAAGCTGATATATAAATTCAAAGGAACAGCAGTTTGGGAGTGGATACTTACCTCTATCCACAAGACTGCTCAAGCTTGAGTTGGTGAACTCTTGTTTCTCAGTGTTTGGGGGACAGGACTCGGGTTCCACAGAGGTTCTTGTCTTTCATCATTCTACAGACGCTGGATCTTCTCCGTAAAGACACCGGAATCTACCACTGATTTCTTCGTGCTTTTTACTATGGTCCCACTTCAGCCATTCTCCCACGTGGATAATTTTGTTTCTCCAAAGCGTTGCGGGTAACAACGCCCAGTGAGATTTCTACAATAGGACTTGCAGACCATGATCTTTGTATAATTGCATCTTATTTTAAGTCTGATGATCCTATGGGGAAAATATTTTAGATGATGATTAAATGGCAGCTTATATGTTTTGGAAGATACCTGTCCCAGGAGATAGGTTATTAGAATCTACTTGCAGTGCCCCTTTATGAAAAGACAATAGATGCTGCCATCTAGTGGGCATTTCAGAGGATATTATCCCATATTTCATTCTTGCACTATGCTGCCAGCTAGTGAACATTTTACAGCATCGCTACTTTTTTGCCAATGGTTCCTTGGCTGCTGAAATCCATTGGTCACTATGTACTATTTCTGACCTCTCATTTCTGCCACACACAGCCACCATCTAGGGTTGAATTCACAGCATGACTTCCCATTACTCTCTTTTGACCTCTGCTCTCCTTAGGTGGACTCTTCATCTTCTTACTATGGTGGCCAATTTCCAGTGCTTGACTCTCTAGTGCCCCCTGCTGCCCATTATTCAATATAACAGCCCGTTTCTCCTTCCTTAACATCTGCTACTCTGCGCAGTTCATTAGTTAGCATCGAGGTCCTTTTCTCTTCAGGGACCTTTTCCCACCACTCATACACCTTCTACAGCTTCACCTCCCTTTCCACTTCCCTCTGTTGGTCATTAGGCAGCATAACTCCTCCTGCCTTACTCTTCCATTTCAGCCACAATCCACTGGGCAGAACCCTCACATCCATCCCATTCCTCTGCACTCTAGTGGACCTAGACATCATAATTATTTCTTCCCCCACTTCTTACCTACTGCTAGGTGTGCACTATTGTAAAGTACACACACTGGAACCAAATCACACACAACAGCATGATTGCAACACTGGTATTGACAACTGCGGATACAACAACAGCAGCAGTTCTCAGACGTTTAGCCAGAGTCTCCCATCAGTCCAGTGCATTCTTTATGATGAGGGCTCTGTGTTAGTGATGGTAATATAGTATTTAGGCCTGTTTGTTAGCCTGAGATATAATTTTGAGTTTTGTCTGCCCATTTGACTTTTGATATGTTTATATCCTTACTAACATGAGTGAGCAAAGACGAAAGACACGGTGTGTTTCTTCTGCCTAGCCCAATGTGGGTTTTTACAGTCGGGAGGAAAGATAAGAAGTAGAGGGAATTTGATATTTGAATGTAAAACTCCTTTTTGAGCAACAAAATGGCAGATGAAATTCAATGTTGATAAATGCAATGTAATGCAACATAGAGTTCATAATCCCAGCTATACATTTAAAATGATGGGTTCTAAATTAGTTGTTACCACTTAAGAAAGAGATCTTGGAGTCAGTTAGGATAGTTCTCTGAAAACATCCACTCAATGTGTACTGGCAGTCAAAAAGGCAAACAAAATGTAGGGAATCATTAAGAAAGGATAGATAATTAGACAGAAAATATCACATTGCCTCCATATAAATCTATGGTACGCCCACATCTTGAATACTACATGCAGATGTGGTTGCTCCATCTAAAAAAAATACATATTGGAATTGGAAAAGTTGCAGACAAGAGCAACAAAAATGATGAAGAGTTTGGATCGGTTTCCGTATGAGGAAAGATTAATAAGACTGGGGCTTTTCAGCTTGGAAAAGGGATGACTATAAGGGATATAACAGTGGTCTATAAAATACTAACTGGTGTGGAGAAAGTAAATAAGGAAGTGTTATTTACTCCTTCTCATAACACAAGAACTAGGAGTCACCCAATGAAATTAATAGGCAGCAAGTTTAAAATAAAGAAAAAGGAAGTATTTTTTCACACAACGCACTGTCAGTCTGTGGAACTCTGCTCGAGGATGATGTGAAAGCCAGATCTACAACAAAGTTCAAAAAAGAACTAGATAAGTTCATGGAGGTTATGTCCATCGACGGCTATTAGCCAGGATGGGCAGGAATGGTGTCCCAAGCCTTTGTTTGCAAGAAGAACATGGCGTTGGCCACTGTTGGAATACAGAATAATTGCATAGATGGACCTTTGGTCTGACCCAGTATGGCCATTCTTACATTATATTCTTATGTTTACTGGTCCTTCACCTTAGAAGGATAAGATTTACCAGATCTCTCGCTGGATTCTCCATTGTGTCTTTAGCAGCATAAGAAATAATTTGGAAAAACAAACCATAAGATACTGTTACTCACTGTATTTTATTGTATTAGACTGTCAGAATTTGATTACCAGACTTTATTGTCTAAAACAGAAAAACAATGAACAACAGCGGATGTTCACAGGGATTTGCTTTGATATTTAGTGGAGTTTAAGCCCTACACAGTGTAACAGCTCTGAGCTTTATCAGATGTGACAAACCATCCTTACCCAGGGCAAATGTTTAATCAACATCACAGAGAAAATACCAGTATCTTGTCTGTATTAGTGCTGCACTGCTGGAGAGTAGAAGTTAAAAGAATTGTCCACAATCTCACGTTCCTATACTTTACATGGACACAGTGTGAGACCATAAACACTCTGCCTCAGTCACTCCCTGCAGATTATGTCCACTTCCTTTTCACATCAACACTGACATGTTCAATGGGAATTTACAACTTAATTGCAGTGGGGGTCGTTTGACCAAATCACTTGGGCAGCTTTGAATATCTCTGCCTCAGTGAAGATCTAGGAGTCTCTGCAAGTTTTTTTGAAAGCCACATATTTAGTGCATGTTTTGCTCAAGGCTTCCCTGACCTCTCTGTTTCTCAGGCTGTAGATGAGGGGGTTCACCAGGGGAGTCAGGACAGTGTAGCAAAGGGAGAGTACTTTCTTTAACACGCTCAGTGTATCGAGTGTCGGTAGCATGGAGACACTCACTATGGTCCCATAGTAAATGGTCACCACAATGAGGTGAGAGGAGCAGGTGGAAAAGGCCTTCTGCCTCCCAGTGGTGGAAGGGATTCTCAGGATAGTGGTGATGATATACACATAGGACGTCATAGTTAGTAAGAACGGAGGCAGGGTGAATGCACCTGCTAGGATAAAATCCAGGAACACCATGAGGCGTGCATCACTGCAGGCAAGTTTTATCACTTGGATGATATCACAGTAGAAATTGTCAATTTCATTCGGGCCACAGAATATTAATTGCAACATTAATAATGTAAAAATAGTTGTAATCAAGCAACCATTTAACAAAGACCCAACCACCAAGCCAAAGCAAAACCTGACATTCATCAGAGCTGAATAGTGCAGGGGTTTACATATCGCTAAATACCGATCATAAGACATGGCTGCTAGCAGACAGCATTCTGTAGCGGCCAGAACACCAAAGAAGTAAATTTGTGTGATGCAGCCACTGACTGAGATGGTTCTGTCCCCAGTCAGGAGATGGTCCAGCATTCTGGGCAGGATGGTGGAGCTGTAGAAGATCTCTAAGCAGGACAGGTTCCCCAGGAAGAAGTACATGGGGGTGTGGAGGTGCTGATCAGCCACAATTAGGACCATGACAAGGATGTTTCCGGCCACTGTTGCGATGTAGATCACGAGGAAGAACAGGAAGAGAAGAATTTGCAGGTCAGGCAGATCCCCGAATCCCAGGAGGATGAATTCCGTGACAGCTGTTTGGTTTCCCCAGTGTGTGTCAGCCATGGGTTGAGTCTAGGAACAATAAAACAAACTGTGCAATTGAATTGGAAGAACATAGAGCTGAAAGTTAATCCAGTGTCAGGTATTCCATACATTTTCAAAAAATCCTCCCCCACTTGCACTTACCCACTGAAATGTTAAGGCTAAATAGAGCAATGTGCCAGGAATCTCAGTCTGAGAAGAAAACTTTGGTATTCCTGCAGACTCATGCTCTGCTATATCAGAGCCATAACTACAATAACAACAGCCAATTTTCTGGAAGCCCAATTAGTAATGGGACTGATCAGACCCTTTCTTGATCTCCTGTCATATCCCATCTACTGACACACTGGGGCTTAACAATAAAACTTCAATGAAGAATTCCATTTGTGGCCATGATCAGAATCATGTCATGTCTGGAGGAGTCAAAATCAATAAGTCCATCATCGCAAATCTTGGACTATGATTTTCAATATCATCTAGTGTCTGTTAGAATTTATGGGAGTTAATCTAATAATAGACCCTGGCACATTGAGTATTTCAGTGTCCTAAGAGAAAGGAATAACCATTTTCATCCCCACACAAGAGATCAGTTTGTCATACATTATGAAGTGGACTCAGTTCTTCCTTACAGGGAACAAGGGATAGAAATAAATAGTAAATTTTCAGAATGAAGAGGAATCCCCAAAGGTCAGTTCTAAGACCATTCTTATTCAACTTATTCGTAAATGATCTGGAGAAAGGGGTAAAAAGTGAGGTTGCAAAGTTTGCAGATGATATTAAACTGCTCAAGATAGTTAAGACCAAAGCAGCCTGTGAAGAACTTCAAGAAGATCTCAAAAAACTAAGTGATTGGGCAACAAAATGGCAAATGAAATTTAATGTGGATAAATGTAAAATAATGCACACTGGAAAAAATAACCCCAATTATACATACAATATGAAGGGGGCTAATTTAGCTACAACTAAAAACATCTTGGAGTCATTGTGGATAGTTCTCTGAGGACGTCTGCAGTGTGCAGCGGCAGTCAAAATAGCATACAGGATGTTAGGAATAATTAAAAAAGGAATACAGAATAAGACGGACAATATCTTATTGCTCTTATATAAATCCATGGTGTGCCCACATCTTGAATACTGTGTATGGATGTGGTCTCATCATCTTAAAAAAGATATACTGGCATTAGAAAAGGTTCAGAGAAGGGCAACTGAAATGATTAGTGGTTTGGAAGGGTTCCATATGAGGAGAGATTAAAGAGGCTAGGACTTTTCAATTTGGAAAAGAGGAGACTAAGAGGGATATGATAGAGGTACAAAATCATGAGTGATGTAGAGAAAGTGAATAAGGAAAATTTATTTACTTGTTCCCATAATATAAGATTTAGGGGCCACCAAATGAAATGAATGGGCAGCAGGTTTAAAACAAATAAAAGGAAGCTCTTCTTCACACAGCACACAGTCAACCTGTGGAACTCCTTGCCTGAGGAGGTTGTGAAGGCTAGGACTATAATAGGGTTTAAAAGAGAACTGAATAAATTCATGGAGGTTAAGTTCATTAATGGCTACTAGCCAGGCTGGGTAAGGAATGGTGTCCATAGCCTCTGTTTGTCAAGGGAGGTGATGGATGGCAGGAGAGAGATCACTTGATCATTACCTGTTAGGGTCACTCACTCCGGGGCACCTGGCATTGGCCACCATCGGTAGACAGGATACTGGACTAGATGGACCTTTGGTCTGACTCAGTATGGCCATTCCTATGTTCTTACTTCATGTTATGATAATAATGAGCAGGAGGAGATGCAGAGGGACTGGCAATGTGTTTTGTGTTTTAGATTCGAGTTCCCTGTGTTGATTCTGAAGCAATAAAATCATACAGCTCTCTTTGGGGTAGACTTCAGGACGAGACAAAACCAGGCTGATCTGCAGTTCTAATTGGAGAGTGACTCCCGCCGCACTGCGTAACAACTGACGGCTGATAATACAGGAACAAGAAGGGCACTGGGGAGGGTGCTGCCTCTGAACTCAGAAACCCGTGCTACCCTGTGACCTGGATTAGTCACATTTTATCACCACTTCCCCCTCTCCCTGCCCCCCACCATTGGGACTCACTCTCTATCAGATCCCAGTCGGAGTCAATTGGCCGTAGCTCCATTGGAGTCAATGGGCCAGATCCCTGGCTGCGAACTTTTCACAAGACACGTATCTCAATTTCCCCCCTGTTAAATGGTGCTATTCGCAAGGACTGGCACTGCTGGCGGAAGGTGAGGCCAAAACTCTTAATATTCACAAAACACATTCATGCCCCGATTTGGACAGGGATATAGAAGGGTAGTCAGGAAGCTAACCTGGATGGCTCAAGCATGAACTGATGAACTCGTATCTCTGGATTTGGCTGCCAGAACACAGACTCTTCAGCTGCGGTTTCTATCTCATCATTCCGAAGAAACTGTATTTAATCAGTAGAGAGACCTACTACTACTATGAACAGCTGCCGCGATCTGTCTTAGAACAGGATCTTCTCCCTCTGTTTACAAAGTGCTGACATCTCCTCAAACTTGTATCCTTCTCCATGGCAGGCTGCGTCTCCCTTGATTCCACCTCTGAAGGGCTGAGCCTGGGGAGTTAGCTCTGTGCAGCCAGTACAAACAACAGTCCTGATGCAACCAACCTCCCACACACTCAGGAATTGCCTTTCTGCTCCCTGCTCTTTTAGGTCATTGCTCTGAATGACTGAAATGCAACACTGAGCCCATGGAGTCCATGGCCCTGCAGAGACTGACTCTGCTCTGTAATCTTAACTGATGTCAGTTGTCCCATAACCTTCAATGGCAAAAAAAGTGCATGAGTACCAATGGCTAAAATCAGTGAGTTCTGGCAGACTGGGTGTTGAAGCTGTGCAGTTTAACGAAAGCACAGGAAATTAAATGTAAAATAAATTTAATCTGTAATTTAAAATTGAAATGTTTGGATGAATGGAAATCTCTCTCTCTCACACACACACACACACAAACCAAAGTGAAATTTTTCTCCCAATGAACTACGACGTGATTAGTCATTACTATTGTATATTTATTTATTTAACAATACTGTCTCCTTTCTGCTAAGCAGAAGTGTAATTCCAGGCCTTGCAGTGAATTGTGGTCCATTGTCCATCACTTATCATTCTGGGAGAGTGAAGTGAGAAAAAGTGCCCTTCAGTTTGCCAATTACACTGTGACATGTTATGTCTTTCAGTGAGTACATTATTATTAGTCTGGGGAAGAGAAGAAAAGGGTGGACTTGATAACAGTTTTCAAGTCCATAAAAGGTTGTTACAAAGAAGAGGGAGAAAAATTGTTCTCCTTAACCTGTGAGGATAGGACAAGAAGCAATGGGCTTAAATTGCAGTAAGGATGGTTGAGATTGGAAATTAAGAAAAACACTGGAATAAATTGACTGAGGAAGTCCTTATTCCTGGAACAGCATCCTGTGGTCAAGGAAGTCGAAGCCTTCCTGGTGACACAATCCTCGCGGCCAGGCATTCATCTCCAGGATGCATCTGTCTCTGTTGAGGCCCCTACCCTTGACTGGAAGCACTGAAGAGAACATCACTTCTGCTCCCTGCTCCCTCACCCGTACTCCCAGAGCCCTGTCATCACCTCTGACCTGCTGGGGGTCATACCTCACAGTATCATTAGTGCCCATATGGATGAATAGCATGGGGTAGTAGTCAGAGGGCCAGATGATCCTCAACAATCCCTCCATAATGTCTCGGATATGGGCCCCTGGCAGGCAGCATACCTCCTGGGATGCCATGTCAGGGCAATAGATGGGTGCCTCCGTCCCCATCAGAAGAGAGTCTCCAGACACTACTACCCTATGTTTCCTCCTGGGAGTGGTGGCTGCAATCCTCCCAGCCTTGGGAGTACATGGCTTCTCCTCCACCTTTGAGAATGATTCCTCATCACTCTCTACTAGGGCAGCATAATGGTTCTCTATCACCATGGTGGATAGGTTGGAAGTAGGGGTGGAGCTCTGCCTGCTGCAAGAAGTAATCATCAGTCAGTGTCCTCCCTGTGCCAGACCCTTATCCTCCTCCCCAGTAGCATGACAGCAGTCCTCTCTAGCTGGATAGTGTCCTCAGCCTTGGAGATCTCCATATGAATACTGGCAATTCCATGTGTGCACAGATGCTCCTCAGCCTAGCCATCTCCTCCTGTAGCTCTCCCACCTGCTTCCTCAGAGATTCCACCAGCAGGCACCATTCACACTGGACTGGTGGGCATTTTCCTGCTTTCTTGTACTGGGCTACACCCCTCCGCAGACCACTGAAACTGGGATGCACTCAGCTCAGGGGATTCTTAGTTAACAGAGCCTTTTGTAGTGCCCAGTGTTCAGCCATTCTGGGCAGCTTGTAGTTATAGTTTGTTCTGATCCTCACTCTCACTTATTTGCTTCCTTTTCTGTTCCTATTTCCCTTACCTGAAATAAACAAACAGAAAATAACAAACCAGTAACGCTTTGTCTGTTTTCCAGCCACCACACTTAAAACTCACTTAAAATCACTACCAGTATCTCGAAGCAATCAGCCATGCACAGATCCTGCCGACTACGCCACTGTGACGGGTTGGGATCATAGAAACCCCCTTAGGAGCTGCCAACTGATGTCCCAAGACTACTCTTTCCTCTGTTTTCCTGCCCTGGCAGCTTGGGACACCAGAAATCCTGTCTGGTTTGAGTCAGACTCACTAACCTGTTCCAAACCCAGACCTAGGTCTGAGCCACGTCCTCCAATAGCTGTGGGCTTGCCTGGAAACAAGTTAGGAAGTGTTTCTGCCTTTAGTACTCAGTGCTCCACTCCCAATGCGGTCCAAATCCTGAATAAAACCGTTTTACTCTGTATAAAGCTTATACAGGGCAAACTCAGATTGTTTGCCCTCTATAACACTAATAGAGAGATATGCACAGCTGTTTGCCACCCCTCCCCCCCGGTACTAACACGTACTCCAGGTGAATTTATAAGAAATTATTTTATTGAGTACAGAAAGTGGGATTTAAGTGATTCCAATTAGTAACAGACAGAACAAAGTGAATTACCAAATAAAATAAAATAGACCACACAGATTTATCACTAATACAGTAAAAAGCCTCACCCTCAGAAATGTTTCTTCTTACAGGTTAACCTGCCTTTAGTCTGGGCCCAGTGATCACTCTCAAGCCAGTTGAAGACAAAATGGAGGGGTCTCCCAGGGGTTTAAATAGATTTTCCCTTGTGGGAGGAGACCTCCTCTTCCTTTCTATGCAGAATCCAGTAGCAAAATGGAGTTTCAGAGCCACATGGGCAAGTCACATGTCTCTGCCAGACTGAGTTCCTTACCAGACAAGCCACATTCCTGGGGATGCTCAGATGTGAATCAGTGTCTCTCTGTTCATTGTGGGCTTGAATGGGTCTTGACTGGCCACTTACTGAGAATAGTTTTCTCTCAGAAAGCTGGCCAGCTGCTTTGCTGAGGCTGTTTAAAATTACCCAAGTACACAGCCAATATTTATAACTGTTAGTACAAAAATGGCACATGCATACAAATAGGATGAACGTAACCAGTAGAGCACGAGCTTTACATATATATGTTACATGGCATATGTAGCAAAAGTATATTTCAATTGTATCATACCTACATTTATAAGCACCCTCCCATAAAGCCTTCTTTACACTGTCATCTGCCACCTCTGAGAACAGCCTAACTCCAGCCTCTTTGGAACCCCCGTTCAGATAATTGAAGACTGCTAACAAATACTCCTTACTCATCTCTTCTGCACACCATCACCACCCACCTCAATAACCTTGCCATGAATATTCGTTTTCACTGTCCAGGTAGACTCTATGTCATCAAAGGTGACAGATCCCAGAAACAATGGCTTGTGATTGTCTGTGATATGAGTCAACTCCCTGACTGCCTGGCTGAGGCAAATGACTGAAAAATGTCCATATTTCATGCATTTATTACACCATGCATCTTTAGCTGGACATGCATCAACTCTTTGAATATGACATTTTTCCACACCTTGCGCATTTTGGCTGGAATTTGTCCCTCTTCGCCTGGAAGCTCTCTCTCCTTGCCTCAGGGGTTTTAATACAACAACATTTAGCATTCAAGTTCCTGTTTACAGTTTATAACCTATCTGAAGGTTTTTCAAATTGATCCTTGATACCGTTAAGTAAATAGGTGTACATTAGTAGTTAGTAATCACATCAAGTTCCTTGGAGAAATATATCCATTGGGTTTGTGGGTTTCTGTATGGGAAAGAGAGAGTGAGATACAGAGAGCAGCTTCTTTTCATCCAAACGTTTCAATTGCAAATTACAGATGATATTTACTTTACATTCAGTTTCCAGAGTGTATATTAAACTGCACGGCTTCAACTCCTAATCTGGGGAGCCCAAGTCATCTTAGCGATTGTTACTCATGGAATTATTCCATTGAAGGCAATGAGAGAATCGCAATGAGTAAATATTAACGAGCAGAGTCAGTGTCTGCAGGGCCATGCACTCCGTGGATACTTTGTTACATTTCAGTCATTGAGAGGAATGCCGCAGACAGCAGGAAGCAGAAAGTCAATGCTTCTGTGTGTGGGAGGTTGGTTGCTTCAGGACAATTGTTTGTACCATCTGCACAGAAAACAGAGAGCTAACTCCCCAGGCTCAGCCCTTCGAAGGTAGACTCACGGGAGACGCAGCCTGTCATGGAGGAGGATACAAGTATGAGGCGATATCGGCACTTTGTAAACAGAGGGGGAAAAGCCTGTTGAAAGCAGATTGTAGCAGCATCTCATCCATTCAGGTCCATGCAGGTTTCTCTACTGATTAAATACAATTTCTTCGGAATGATGAGAGACAAGAACCAAAGCTGTGGAACCTGAGAACTGGCAGCCAAACCCTGAGACATTAAAGCTCATCATTTCAACCTTCTCCTGTGGTTACAGGTGAGCTCCATCTTCCTGACTGCATTTCTACCGCACTTTCCAGACAGGGCAGTTGTGCCTAGCGAGAAAAGGTGGGTGAGGTGATATCTGTAATTTGGCTGACTTCTGGTGGTGAGAGAGACATGCTTTTGAGCCACAGACAGCTCTTCTTCAGGTCTATTACCTCACCCACCTTGTGTCTCCAATATCCTAGGATCAACACAGCTACAACAGCACTCATACAACTTTCTAATATTACCAGTTTCCACCTCACAATCCCACAGCAGAGCCCATCAGGGTTAATAGTGCCATTTAACAATGGGTAAATTGAGGCACATGTCTTGTAAAAAGACCTCAACTGAGGATCAGTCCCATTGACTCCACCTGAGCTATGGCCAAGTGACATCAATGGGGGATCTGGCTCAGTGTTAGTCCCACTGAGGGGCAAATGGTGATAAAATGTTGCTAGCCTAGATCCCATTTAGCACATGACAGATTGTTTCTGAGCTCCGGGGCAGTAACTTTCTTACCCAGTGCCCTGCTCATTCCTGTATTTTTGGCTCTCGGTCATTACACAGTGCGGAGAGTCAGTCCCCAGTTAGAATTGCACATCAGCCTGGTTTTCCCCTTTCCTAAAATCCAGCCTGAAGAGAGACAATTTGTTACTATTCTTTCATAGTTAACATCGGGAACACAAATATGAACCTGAAAAGCCATTTCCAGTCTCTCATCACATCACCACCATCAATCAACATCATTATCATTACCTGAAGTAAGGAAGAACTAACTCCATTGGATAATTTATCACATAAACTGATCTCTTTGTGGAGGTGAAAATGTTTATTCCTTTTTCTGTAGGACACTAAAATTCTAAACTTACCATGATCTATTATTAGATTAACTCAATAACTTCTAACAGAAGTTCAGTGCCAACGGACAATAGATGTTATTGAAAAATCTCAGTGCAAGATTTGAGTTAATGAACTTATTGATTTTGACTCCTCCTAAGACATGACATGATTCTCACCATGACCACCAGTGCAATGCTGCTTTGAGGTATCATTGTTAAGCCTCAGTGTGTCAGTAGATGGGATAGGCCAGCAGATCAAGAAGTCATCACATCTGTCACATTACTAATTGGGCCACCAGAGAAATAGGTTGTTGTTATCATAGTTATAGCTCTGGTATGACAGAGGATGAGACTGTAGGGATACCAAAGTTCTGTTCTAGGACTGAGATTCCTGCACTTTGTCTGAAATCTCTATTTAGCCTTAACATTTCGGCAGGTAACCGACAGTG
Source organism: Dermatemys mawii (assembly GCA_007922305.1). Classification (NCBI taxonomy): domain Eukaryota; kingdom Metazoa; phylum Chordata; order Testudines; family Dermatemydidae; genus Dermatemys; species Dermatemys mawii. The sequence goes on along the minus strand of ML677535.1, from coordinate 90,127 downwards.
GGGAGTAGCTTTTGAAAATGAATTCCTGACACTTGATTAACTTTCAGCTCTATGTTCTTCCAATTCACTTGCACGGCTTGTTTTCTTGTTCCTAGACTCAACGCATGGCAGACTTGCCCTCAGGAAACCAAACAGTTGTCACAGAATTCATCCTACTGGGATTCAGGGATCTCCCTGACCTGCAAATTCTTCTCTTCCTGCTCTTCCTAGTGATCTATATCGCAACTGTAGCCGGGAACAGCCTTGTCGTGGTGCTAATTGTGGCTGATCAGCACTTTCACACCCCCATGTATTTCTTCCTGGGGAACTTGTCCTGCTTGGAGACCTGCTATACCTCCACCATCCTTCCCAGGATACTGACCAGTCTCCTTACTGGGAACAGAACTTTCTCAGTCAATGGCTGCATCACACAACTGTACTTCTTTGGTGTTCTGATAGGTACAGAATGCTATCTGCTAGCAGCCATGTCTTATGATCGGTATTTAGCGATATGTAAACCCCTGCACTATTCAGCACTGATGAACATCAGGCTTTGCCTCCACTTGGCAGCTGGGTCCTGGTTCAGTGGTTGGTTTGCTACCAGCATCTTGGTAATACTCATGTCACAGTCAGTATTTTGTGGCCTGAATGAAATTGACCATTTCTATTGTGATCCCCTCCCATTGATAAAACTCTCCTGTGAGGACACACATCTGATCATTTTGCTGGAGTTCATGCTCTCCTTTATATTCACTCTGCCTCCCTTTCTACTAACACTGACATCCTATGTTTGTATCATCTCCACCATCCTGAGAATCCCTTCCACCACCGGGAGACAGAAGGCCTTTTCCACCTGCTCCTCTCACCTCATTGTGGTGACAATTTTCTATGGGACAATAATGATTGTCTACATGCTACCAAAACGCGATACACTGAGAGTGCTAAAGAAAGTGCTCTCGATTTGCTACACAGTCCTGACTCCCCTGGTGAACCCCCTCATCTACAGCCTGAGAAACAGAGAGGTCAGGGAAGCGTTGAGCAAAGCACTCAGTTAGTATCTGGCTTTCAATAAAACATGCAGAGAATCCTAGAACTCCTAGATCATTACAGAGTCTGAGGGTTTCAAAGTGGCTGGGGGGGACTTAGGCAATCAGCCCCCACTGAAATTAAGTTGAAACCCCCCATTGAATATGTCTGGGTTTATGTTGAAAAGAAATGGAAATGATCTGCATGGAGCTACTGAGGCAGAGTGTTTATAGTCCCTGTCATAAGTATAAAGTAGCCTAGAATTCCTGCTTACTTGTAAGGGTTAAGAAGCTAAAAGAAACCTGGTTGGCACCTGACCAAAAGAACCAACGGGGGCAGAAGATGCTTTCAGACCTGAGGGGAGGGAAAATGCTTTGACTGTGTCTCTCGTTCACTCTGGGGCTTTCAGGGAAATCACCAGCAACAGTAAGTAATTTAGCCAGGCAAGGCTGTAGCTTATATTTGTTTTTCCATTTGTGAATTTTTCAGGTTTTAAGAAAAATATCCCTGTGTTTTCTCTGTACTTTGAACTCAGCAGATGGGGGAGGAATTCCTCTGTGGTGTGGGTTTTTCTTTGATTCTTTTTGTGATTGTAAAGTGTTTTCCACTGATTCCTGCAGAGATTTTGTTTCTCTCTTTTTCCTTTAATTAAAATCTTTCTTTTAAGAATCCGACTACTTTGTTTTCCATTGTGTAAGATCCAGGGCTTTTGGATCAGGTTCACCCAGCAGGATTGTTGAGGGGTCTTTCTCAAGCCATGCCCAGGGAGGGAGGTATTGGCTTGGGGGGATTTTTGGAAAGAGAGGGGGCTCTAAGTGGTCCTGCTCCTTGTTCTTGGGGTACGCTTGATGGTGGCAGCATACTGTTCCTCCAGGTACAGAAGAAGCTTGTGCCTGGGGAAATTTTAACCTAAGCTCATAAAATAAGCTTTTGGAGGGTTATTTTTTTATGCGGGTCCCCACATCAGTACCCTAGAGTTCACAGGGGGAGGGAAACCTGACAGTCCCCTACCGTGTCCATGTAACAAAGAGGAACATGAGGTTGTGGAGAATTCTATACCCCTCTCATGTCCAGCAGTGCAGCACTGACACATACAAGATACTGGTATTTTCTCTGCGTGGTACTGGCTTAACATGCATCTTATGTGAGGGGCATTGGTGATCAAGAATTGATCCAGGGGATTCTGGGTAGTCCCTGAACAGAGTTGCAGATGAATCTGCACTCTTGCAGACCCTGAGAGAGAGCTGCATTCTAAACATCTTTTTCCAAATGTCTTTCACTCCCTGTTAAATGGAGCCTTAATGTCAACAACTCTCTGTTTTGTCTCACTCCCTGTTTTTCCATTTTATTTTGTTGTTAGATTATCTATCTTTTCTGTCTCCTGGTTTCTGGTACTAGTCAAATGTGTTGATAAGAAAATATTGAAACAGCATGTATTGTTTTAACTTGTAATGAAATACTAGAAGTTTCTTACTAACAAAGTGGGGAGGTGGGTTGCTTGAATGAATAATTTGTGACGTAACGAAACTGTCTATAAAAATTTACTAGTTGTTAGAATGGGCAGCTGGTTCTCTTGGGAGATGGGCTGCTCTCTATTGTTGTGTGCACTCTTCAATAAAGAGCCTACTATCGGACCTTGCTGGTGTTGCCTGTCTCTTTGCGGTCAGACAACGAACCAGGCCAGTCTGGGCGAAAGTCTCTGACAGTGACATCTGATGATGCACAGAGCTGTCTTGTCATGTAAGGCACAAACTCCACTAAATAAAAATGGAATTCTCTATGTACATTCCCTGTTGATCATTGTTTCTCTGCTTTAGACAATGAAATCTGGTAACCAAATTCCAACAGCCCAGAACAAATAAAACACTGTGGATGACAGTATCAGAAAATTTGTTATTCCAAATGATTTCTTATGCCCTCAAGGACCAAAAGGAGAATCCAGTCAGAGCTGTGGTCAGTGTGGTCCATCTAGGTGAAGGACCAGGGGGGGAGGTGGCCATCACCATCTTCCCATCGTGCAGTTTTTAACTGGGCACTGGTCAACATGGAGACAACATTTTCTCCAATTTTTTCTTGCCAGGAAAATGTCATTTTCCATCCAAATAAATGTTTGGAGAATAGAAACTCTAACTCCGGGTGCAGCATGCGGGGACGTCAGCCCAGGAAACTGCAACCCCCAAAATGGTGCCTCTTGCCATCCCCACCATATCTCCTGCAAACCAGACACTTCCCTTCTGCTCCCACAGATGAGACGTGAACAGCCAGGCCCAAGAAGTGACCTCTGGGCACTTCACCAGGATCAGCTTCATACCAGGTGACCCAATAGCAAGTGTGAAAAATCAGGATGGGGGGTGGCAGGTAATAGGAGTCTATAGAAGAAAAACTCTCAATTATCGGGACTGTCCCTATGAAATCGGGACATCTGGTCATCCTAACTTCACAGCTTTATCTCGGTTACACCCAGCTGTGACCAGCTCTAGCAAAGCACCAGCCCCAGGTTCATTGGGTCCATGGTGCAGGGAGGATGGGCGACCACAAAGAAGCAGACTCAGAGTCAGGTCAGTGCGGATGGCTGGGGATTTGTCAGGGTGCTGGGAGATGCGCACACGTAGAACAGAGGGAGGTCCTGGGCCTGGCCTGGTCACTGAGAAGGGACTGGGCACGTAGCACTGCAGGTCAATAGCTGCTCAGTTGCCACCAACTACACAGAGCAGTTGAAAGGCAGGAAGCTCTTCCAGTGAATGTCTCTGAAACTTTGCAACAAGTGCAAGGTCTGAGGGGGCTAGTTCTCAGGGTACGGTGTCTAGCCAACCCCAGGTGCCTCAAAGGCCTCCATGTCAGGTAGATCCCTCTCCTCGGGGCATGAGGCAACCTATGGCCGGAGGAAGTGGCTACCACATACCCACAGGCAGAACTCTTGTGATGCCAGACATGCTCAGTCACTGGGGCCTGGCCACACCCAGGGGAGCCGGGCGCCAGTGAGAATTTTAGGGCCTCAACCTTGGCTGGGATGATTTAGTTGGGGTTGGTCCTGCTTGGAGCAGGGGGTTGGACTAGATACCTCCTGAGGTCCCTTCCATCCCTGATATTCCATTCTATGATTCTATATGGAGTAAAAATGCTGCTTTAACCATCTTAATTTAAATGAAATAAGCACAGAAACAGTTTCCTTCCCTTGTCAAATCTCTTTTTAATCTTTCTCTTCTGTGAGGTGTTTATGTTTAACACAGTGCTGTATTCTATTTGCTTTATTTTTTGTCTCTGCTGCCGCCTAATTACATACTTGTGGTTCCAAATGAGGTGTGTGGTTGACTGGTCAGTTCATAACTCTGGTGTTTGTAACTCTGAGGTTCTACTAAATAATCATGCTGGTTTCAACTGCTAAGCTCATTTATTTCAAAATAACTTTCAGCAAATATTATCTGATTAAAATATGACTGTATAGATCATTGTTGCAACCACTGTTATATATCTGCAACAAATCTTGTACAAAGGTTGTCAAGTGCGGTGTCTATGAAAGGCTTATAATTCGCTGGTTATGATTGTGCTATCTGTATGCATGTATTATTTTTGTATTTGAAGTTATAAGTATTGGTTCTATACTTGGATTTCAAATGTTTGCTCCTGGAGTACCAGCCACAAGGTAGCTAGCCAGTACATCTTGGGGGAACTGTTCAAATTAAGTGGCTCATCAAGAAATACTTCTCTGACAATGGACCATGGGAGAGGCCCATCTACACTGAGTGGATTGTCCTAACAGAGTCTGAAGTTCTCACAGAGGTGGTGAAGGAGTCCATGTTTACTCTCAGCTTTTCCACAGTTTCTAAAACACAAATTCTTGGAATGAAGTGACCTCTTTCATAAGGCTCTGGGATTTCCCAGGGCAATGCTGCGCTCTGACTGGTAGAGGGCGATAGGGAAAGTCCTTAGAGGGGTCATGTTACCCTCTTCTGGGTGAGTCACCCTGCCCTAGAACACCCCCTGATTGGTCAAATCCAATCTTGGGGAGGTCCTCTGCATCTCAAACAAACCCATCCTGATTGGTAGAGGGAGGTGGGAGGAATTCTTAGAGGGACCACATGACCCTCTTCCGGTAAGGTCAGGCTGCCCCAGAACTGCCCCCAGTTAGTCAAATCTTCTCTTGGGGAAGCCCTCTGTGGCCTAAACCCATCCTGAGTGGTAGAGGATGGTGGGAGGAATTCTTAGAGGGGTCGCATGAAACCCTTAGCTTCTGGTCATGTGTTCTTCTTGATGCCGGAAGTAATGCCCCACGGGCGGGTCTTTGAGTGAGAGATGGGTGAGGCTTGTAGGGTTAGGGGAGGGGCCTACTTTGATTGATGGTAGACCGCTTTCACATCTTATCTCTACCAGAGAGTCCTTGTAAGAAACTAGCTGCACATTTATGTATACGCAGAGGACATCTGGTCAGAGTGGACTATTTTCCAGGTATATAGAAAACATAGAACTATAGAAGTGCAGGACTGGAAGCGATCTCCAGAGGTCATCCAATCCAGTCCCCTGCACTCTTGGCAGGACTAAAGATTATTTAGACCATCCCCAACAGGTGTTTGTCTAATCTGCTCTTAAAAATCTCCAATGATGGAGATTCCACAACCTCCATCGTCAATTTATTCCAGTGTTTTCCCTCTTAGCCTGGAAGTTCTCTCTCCTTGCCTCAGGAGTTTTAATATCACAAAATTTACCACTCAAATTCCTGTTTACAGTTTATAACCAATCTGCAGATTTTTCAAATTGATCCTTGATACTGTTCAGTAAATAGGTGTACATTAGTAGTTAATAATCACATCAAGTTCCTTGGGAGAAATATATCAATTGGCTTTGTGGGTTTCTGTATGAGAAAGAGAGAGTGAGATATAGACAGTAATTTCTTTTCATCCAAATGTTTCAATTGCAAAGTGCAGATTATATTTACTTTACATTCAGTTTCCAGAGTGTTTGTTAAACTGCACGGCTTCAACTCCTAATCTGGGAAGCCCAACTCATCTTAGCGATTGTTACTCGTGGAATTATTCCATTGAAGGCAATGGGGGAATCGCAATGACTAAAGATTAATGAGCAGAGTCAGTATCTGCAGGGCCATGCACTCCGTGGGTACTTTGTTACATTTCAGCCCTGCAGACCAATGATCTCAGACAGCCAGGAGCAGAAAGTCAGTTCCTCTGGGTGTGGAAGGTTGATTGCATCAAGACAGTTGTTGGTACCATCTGCACAGAAAACACAAAGTTAACTCCCCAGACTCAGCTCTTTCAGAGGTGAAATCAAGGGGGACGCAGCCTGCCAAAGAGAAGGATACAGGTATGAGGAGATGTCAGCACTTTGTAAACAGAGGGAGAAGAGCCTGATGAAAGCAGATTGTGGCAGCATTTCATCCATTCAGGTCCATGCAGGTCTCTCTACTGATTAAATGCAGTTTCTGTGGAATGATGAGAGACAAGAACCGAAGCGGTGGAACCTGAGAACTGGCAGCCAAATCCTGAGACGTCAGAGCTCATCATTTCAACCTTCTCCTGTGGTTACAGGTGAGCTCCATCTTCCTCACTGAATTTGTACAGCACCTTCCAGACAGGGCGTGTGCCTAGCGAGACAAGGTGGGTGAGGTGAGATCTTTAATTTGGCAAATTTCTGGTGGTGACAGAGACACACATTTAGGCCACAGACAGCTCTTCTTCAGGTATATTACCTCACCCACCTTGTGTCTCCAATATCCTAGGATCAACACAGCTACAACAGCACTCATACAATTTTCTAATATTACCAGTTTCCACCTCACAGTCCCACGGCAGAGCCCATCAGGGTTAATAGTGCCATTTAACAATGGGTAAATTGAGGCACATGTCTTGTAAAAAGACCTCAACTGAGGATCAGTCCCATTGACTCCACCTGAGCCATGGCCAAGTGATATCAATGGGGGATCTGTTTCAGTGTGAGTCCCATTGGGGGGCACATGGTGATAAAATGTTACTAGCCTGGATCTCATTTAGCACATGACAGATTGTTTCTGAGCTCCAGGGCAGCATCTTTCTTACATTCATTACGCAGTGCGGAGAGTCAGTCCCCAATTAAAATTGCACATCAGCCCGGTTTTCCCCTTTCCTAAAATCCAACCTGAAGAGAGACAATGTGTTATTAAGAATCAGAGAGGTAGCCATGTTAGTCTGGAATTACAGAAGTGACAAAGAGTCCTGTGGCACCTTAAAGACTAACTAAAGTATTAGAGCATAAGCTTTCATGGGCATTATTAATACCCACTTCGTCGGATGCAAGCCGACGAAGTGGGTATTATTGTGTTATTATTATTTCATAGTTAACACAGGGAATGCGAATATGAAACAGAAAAGCCATTTTGTCACCATGTCATCATGTCATCACCATCAATCAACATCATTCTCATTACCTGAAGTAAGGAAGAACTGACTCCACTGCGTAATTTATAATATAAACTGATCTCGTGGCAGGGAGGAAAATGTTTATTCCTTTTCCTGTAGGACACTAAAATTCTGAACTTACTAAGATCTATTATTAGATTAACTCGATGACTTCTAACAGAAGTTCAGTGCCAATGGACAATAGATGTTATTGAAAAATCTCAGTGCAAGAATTGAGTTAATGAACTTACTGATTTTGACTCCTCCTAAGAAATGACATGATTCTCACCAGGGCCACCAGTGCAATGTTGCTTTGAAGTATCATTGTTAAGCACCAGTGTATCACTAGATGGGATATGACAGCAATCAAGAAGTGGTTTCATCTGTCACATCATTCATGAAGCTACCAGAGAAATGTGCTGCTGTTATCACAGTTATTGCTCTGACATGGCAAAGCGTGAGACTGTAGGGATACCAAAGTTGTGTTCTAGGGCTGACGCTCCTGGCACTTTGCTCTGAAATCTCTATTTAGCCACAATATTACAGCAGCTAACTGAGAGTGGGGAGTAGTTATTGAAAGTTCATGGAATGAATTCCTGACACTTGATTAACTTTCAGCTCTATGTTCTTCCAATTCACTTGCACGGCTTGTTTTCTTGTTCCTAGACTCAACCCATGGCAGACTCGAACTGGGGAAACCAAACAGTTGTCACAGAATTCATCCTCCTGGGATTTGGGGATCTCCCTGACCTGCAAATTCTTCTCTTCTTGCTCTTCCTAGTGATCTACATCGCAACTGTAGCTGGGAACAGCCTTGTCGTGGTGCTAATTGTGGCTGATCAGCACTTTCATACCCCCATGTACTTCTTCCTGGGGAACTTGTCCTGCTTGGAGATCTGCTACAGCTCCACCATCCTGCCCAGGATACTGGCCAGTTTCCTGACTGGGGACAGAACCATCTCCGTCAATGGCTGCATCACACAACTGTACTTCTTTGGTGTTCTGATAGGTACAGAATGCTATCTGCTAGCAGCCATGTCTTATGATCGGTATTTAGCGATATGTAAACCCCTGCACTATTCAGCCCTGATGAACATCAGGCTTTGCCTCCACTTGGCAACTGGGTCTTGGTTAAATGGTTGTTTGGCTGCAACCATCTTGGTATTACTCATGTCACAGTCAGTATTCTGTGGCCTGAATGAAATTGACCATTTCTATTGTGATACCATCCCATTGATAAAACTCTCCTGTGTGGACACGCACCTGATCATATTGTTGGATTTTGTGCTATCCTTTATATTCACTCTGCCTCCCTTTCTACTAACACTGACATCCTATGTTTGTATCATCTCCACCATCCTGAGAATCCCTTCCACCACCGGGAGACAGAAGGCCTTTTCCACCTGCTCCTCTCACCTCATTGTGGTGACAATTTTCTATGGGACCATCATGATTGTCTACATGCTACCAAAACGCGATACACTGAGAGTGCTAAAGAAAGTGCTCTCGATTTGCTACACAGTCCTGACTCCCCTGGTGAACCCCCTCATCTACAGCCTGAGAAACAGAAAGGTCAGGGAAGCCTTGAGCAAAGCACTTAGTCAGTATGTGGCTTTCAAAAAAACATGCAGAGACTCCTAGATCATTACAGAGTCTGAGGGTTTCAAAGTGGCCTGGGGGACTTAGACAATCAGCCCCCACTGAAATTTAGTTGAAACCTCCCATTGAATATTACACGGCTGATGGGGAAAAGAAATGGAAATGATAGACATGGAGCTACTGAGGCAGAGTGTTTATGGTCCCCTACTGTGTCCATATAACAACGAGGAACATTAGGTTGTGGAGAATTCTATACCCCTCTCATGTCCAGCAGCACAGGACTGACACATACTAGATGCTGGTATTTTCTCTGCATGGTGTTGGCTTAACATTCACCTTATGTGAGGAGCGTTGATGGCATCTGATGATGCATAGAGCTCTCTTGTCATGTAAGTCACAAACTCCACTCAATAGAAATGCAAATCCCTGTGTACGTTCCCTGTTGATCATTTTTTCTCTGCCTTAGACAATGAAATCTGGTAACACAAAACATATTCCAGTGATCTCATATATATACATTCATATACATATTTCCATAAAGCATTATGGGGTTCAGCATCAGAACCCCCACAGAAAATTCTCATTCTATATGTCAGTGCTAGTGTGAAAAAAAATGTAGATGATCTGTGTGGAGTTACTAAAATGGCATGTTTTTGGTCCCTGACTGTGTCCATGATATAGGAATATGAGGTTGTGGACAGTTCTTTTCACTTCTGTTGTTCAGCGGTACAGCACAGATACATGCCGGATGCTGGTATTTTTCTCTGCGGGATTGGCTAAATATTCACCCTGGGTGAGGAGGATGTATAGCGTCTGATAATGCACAGAGCTGTTATGTTGTTTCAGGTCCAAACTGCACTAAATATCAAAGCAAATCCCTGTGTACTTCTGTTGTTCATTGTTTCTCTGTATTAGACAATAAAGTCTGGTGATCAAATTCTGACAGCCTGATATTAACAAAGTCCAGTGGGCAACACTATGGGAAGTTTTGTTGCTCTAAATTATTTCTCATGCCCCCAAGGATACAAAGGAAAATGCAGCTGGAGTGCAGGTCAGTGCTGTCCATCAAAGTGGAAGGACCCAGGAGGGCGGGGGCTATCACCATGTTCCCATCATGGAGTTCTCAGCTGGGCCCCACGAGAAGTAGACAATATTTTCAGCAATATTTTATTCCCATAAAATGTCATTTTTGATTAAATAAATGATAAATGATAAATATCACTTAAGAAAAATGCTGGTGCAGCATGTGAGGACATCAGCCTGGGAAACCTGCCTGCCTTGAAATGGTGCCCCTAGCTGTCTCCACTACATCGCCCTGGAAATCAGGCCAGATGTAAACAGCCGGGCTCCAGCAAGGCCCTCTCAGTACATCACCAGGAGCATCTTCACTTCTGGACTATGCCCAGCTGTGATCAGCTCTGGAAAATCACCAGTCCAAGGTTCTCTGGGACCATGGGTGCAGGGAGGTTGATCGACCAAAGAGAAGCAGACTCAGAGCCTAGGTCAATGGGGTGTTGACTTATATTTTTATTTATATATTGGGAGGCAAAAGGCCTTTTCCATCTGCTCCTCTCACCTCATTATGGAACTCTGCTGATTGTCTATATGTTCCCAATGACCAACATCCGGAGCGACTTCAGGAAAGTTCTTTCTGTCATCTACACAGTCCTGAATCCCCTGGTCAACCACCTCGTCTACAGCCTGAGAAACAGAGAGGTCAAGAAGATTGTAGATAGGTTAGCAGGGAACCATACCGCCTCACTACACACCAATGATGTCTTGGGGGAATTAGTTTGGCTGCTGGAGTCTTCCTCGGCAGCGCTTATGGAAGCAGAAATAAACATAGTCTGCCCAGGCCCTACGTCAGGGCAGGGTAACATTGAGTCAGGCGCTCAGGTAGGGGCTGAGCAATAGCAATGCAACAGTAGGCCCAAGCCTCCAAAGAGCCTGGGAGACAGGGAGACTGATACCCACGAGTTGGGTGGCGGGGAAGGGGGAGGGATTCAGGCCCTTCCACTCCCCTGCTTCCCAGCCCGGGCCCTAGCAGTGGCAGAAGACCCACTGCTGTGTTATTGGGATCCTGGCCGCAACACACTGACATTGGCTCTGGCAGTGCTGCAACGAGACTAGGGTCGGCTGCCCTCAGGCCACTTCTAGACTCCCGCTCTGGGGGTACCTGGGTCAAGTGGTGTCCTCAGGGAGGGCCAGCACCGTAAACTCCTCCGGGTAGCTGGTGAGAGGCAGGCCCAGCCACTCCTCTGGGCAACTGGTGCAGGGCAGGCTCGACCGCTCCTCTGGGTAGTGGGCGCAGGGCAGGATGGGCCAGTCCTTGCATGTACCACAGGCCACTGGTGCTCCCCAGTCGCGGTCTAGGCCGGAGGCGTCTGGCTTCCCTGGCGGCTCTTTCCCCAGTGAGCTCTGAGGTCGAGTCTTTGTACTTCCAGGGCACCGCCTGATCCTCTCAGAGGCGGGCTCAGAGCACCCTGGCTCTGCCCATTCTGGTGTTTGGAGGGGCTCATCTCTCTCTGGGTGATGGGGAACCACACCACCTCACTACGGAGGCCCTAAGGAAAGCTTGCAGGAAATTCAGGTTTGGACGGTGCTGGCTGATCAGTTCCTTAGGTTCAAATGAAATAGATATCCCATAGGCTGATTTAGGGCCAGAATCAAAGCCTACAAAAATACGAGGTCACGTTTCCATTCGCTTCCACAGGCTTCTTGTCATGCTCTTATGGAGCCACAGCTGTGGGAGAAATGGAGGTGCATAGATCCGTTACCCCATTCCTGTCAGGACCCAATGCAGATGCCAGAGTGGGGCAGAGCTGGGCCGGTAGGAGACTTGAACTGATGGCTGGTCAAAATAAAGAGAATGAGGTGATTGTGCTCAGTGAGAGGGTGCGGGTGTTGTTTGTCGTTCGGCAGTGTGTGTGTGTTTTCTGCACAGATAGCTGACACTGCAGACCTCAATCAAATGGCCCAAGAGGATGCCAGACTCTGGTTCAGTAGCGAAGGCGCTCAGCCTGGTTTATTGTTAACAAGGCCCTGGTATCCCATAGACTCCACAGGACCACGAATACATGTAGGCCCATTATAGTGGAGCAGCTCAGTCAGTGGCGGGACTTTCCATTGGCCCCTAAGCCAGATAGCGGGTTAAGGTGAGGTATCGCAGCATTGACAGACTGAGACAAACAGCCTGGGATCAACAACTTATGGGTCACTTTATGCATTTCATGACATGCTTGTTACCTCCCCTTGTACCTTTCTCCTGAGGTTTCAGATAAAATATCACTCTTTATCATTATACTGTGTTCTAGGTGAGGGGCCTTCTGGAATGTGTTTCCATATTCAGTGCATTTTAGCGATGCTAGCAATACCAGTGACGAGTGTATCGGACGCTGACTTGCCAGCAAGCATCTGCTTTTGACAAGGTCTGACTGTTGCTCATCGCATAACTTTTGCTGACTTTGGTTCAGGCTTCAGGCCTTGAACCAGGCCCATGCTTCAGGCTCTTTCTTTCTACTACAGCAGGCAAAATGGACACCGCTGGAATGCTGAGCATCCGTTCCTTGTAGAGTGAGGACTACTCCTAGACACACACAATGCCAAAATTATAAAAACAGAACGTTAACATGGAACTCTAGTGTTAGGAAATCGTACAAGTAATTTTTTTTTCTGATAGTTAATTTCCTTCCCCAGCTTCTTTCAAAAGAAACAGAAAAGCCAAAGGAAACCCTGTAACCTGGGCCACAGAACACAGGTCACCAGCACAGGCAGCTTATTTGCCCATTTTCAAAAGTGGCCTAGAGCCAGTTTTTTAAAAGTATTTAGGCTCCCTTCTGGGGAGTCAGACAGGGAAACACCTACCTTCCCCAGGTTTGAATCACTCTGGGTTGTCCTGGAATTCGATATTCCTGTGTGTATCCCAGAACCTGCAGTCAGCCATTTTGTATGTTTAGCCACTGCTGGCTGAAAACCAAACATCACATAGCTAGGAATAATCTTGGGCCCTTGTGAGACAATGTCAGATAGCTGCATATTTACAGTTTGTTCATCAGAAGAGGAGGATGGGATAGAAAGGTATGAAGGAAAGTGAGTGAAGAGCAACCTTGGTTTTAGGTGCCCCAAACATATTGTTGTTATGGCTAGAAATACTAGAAATGTTTTGAGATAATGAGTAGTTTGTTGAAATTAGGAGAATTGGTGACCCAGCAGAGGTTATTATGCTGACCCCCTGGGAGTCACTATCGGTTATGTGGTTTATTAGCCCAGGAAAGGAGCTGATATCTAAATTCCCCATCAGTTGGAGGGAAAGGAGGTCCCTGGAAGTCCAGCTGGTGATCACTCAAAACCATCTCCGACTGTGGGAAAATATATCTGGGATGTCCTAAACCTATTGCTTACATCTGTGTGTGCTTAACATCTAATAAATCGTAGTTTTAGATAGAGCGCACTTGCTTGCATTAATCATTTATCAGATGGAATTGCTTTGTTCCCATTGATTTATTCTTGACCCTGCCTAGAGTGAAACAGTTAAGTTACCACTGTTTTGGGTCCTGGAAACCCTGGGTAACAATAGCTGGGGAAACTAAGGCAGAATGAGATGATGTTACCTGCCCAGAGTCACTCAGCAGGCTCATGGCAGGAATAGGCATGGAAACAAGCTGTCCAGTGTCCCAGTCTAGTGCACTCTGTGCTCCACCATGTCCAATTGTAATTGGCAATGGGACCTAGGGGTGTTAGGTGTCCAACTCCCATTGACTGCCCATAAGATTTGGATGCTTAACATCAGTCTCTTATGGGAAAACCCAGTGTGCACCTTCATAGCCAAACCACTATCCTGAGAATTCCTTCCATAACCAGGTGATGTTTTCTACCAATTCCTTCTCATGTCTTCCCATTTCCTAGGAGATCCTAATAACAGTTTAATTCTTGTATTGGTAATGGATACACAAAGTCTTCTCTTTCTTTCTTCTTTGTTGTCATGTTTCCCTTTATCTGTCCTCTTCATATGCGGTGTGAGAATAAATGCGCCAAGGCTTGTCTACACATAGAAGTTGCACCACTTTAACTCTACTGGCCTATCCCTGCCTGTGACAGGGCTACATGCCACTGGACTGGAAAGCCAGGGTCCAAGACAGCCCTGGTTATAGAAGGGTCCCCAATGAAGGGGAATCAGGCCATTTCCAATAAAGGGCAGAAGGGGACTAGAGTGAGAGGCATGCTCAGGAAGTTGAAGTGAAACTTCAGAGCATGAATAAGGGAAAACCCTGTGACCAGGGGAATTGCTTCAGCTAGGAAGAGCTGGGAGTGGCCTGCTAAGGCAGGAAGGACTCAGACCAGATCAGGGGAGGGGAGTTTGGGGTGTAGGCAGCTGGAGGGAAAATGTCTGTGTTTGGTTTTGAATGTTAAGTTAATAAATGAAACCTAAATTGGGGGTTATCTTGACTGGACTGGAAAAAACTGTGTGGCATTTATTTGAGGAACGAAGAAAGGAAACTGAGTTGAGGGGCTGAGTTCTGGTCCTGAGGCCTGCAGGGGGTGACATTAGATCCTCACATCAACACCAAGTGGATACAATTATACTGGTGTAAAGCTGCTTATATCTGTAGTTCATTCCCATATGGGAAGGGGAATAAGCTATACCAGTATAAGGAGCTTAACTGTTGGTAAACTGTGTGCGCGCTCGACTTTGTACTGGTAGAACGATTTCCATAAGAAAGTCACATCACTAACCAGAGTAGTTATATTGGTGCAAAATCTGTGTGGCGACCTCATGTGAGTCCCTGTGAAAATACGTCAGTACATTTCTGGCTTTGAAAAAACTCTGATAATCCAAGAAAAACGACGTCTTGCATTAAAATGGAATGCTGAGAATCTACACTGATTTGCCACGTCAAGAGCCACTCACTGATGGAAAGTCTATTCTTTAAAAAATACTTATGTGAGCTACAAATATTCAACGTTGGGCATTATGAAAAGAAAGCTTTGACAACACAAAATTATCAAACAGGTGATAAACTTGATTGGGACTTTATTACATGGTTAGGGAGCCGATGATGCTAGAAGAGGACTTTGGATAACAACCTTCTAGTTTGTTTTGCATTCAGACATAAGTGGATATTTGTATTCTTCCGTAAAGGCTGAAACAAACCTTTCCTTCGGGGGTAGAAGTGGCTGTATGTCAAAAACATCATGCTGAAAAAGCCCAATTTTTTAATTAAATTGCAGATACACACAAATAATACACACAAATTGAAATGATCATAGTCACTGTATCCAAACAGGACCATGAACTAGCTGGTGGGAATATATAACCAATCCTGTAGAGGACAGTAATCAGTAATGGACTGATGGTTTTCATACACTCCAATAGACCAGCAAGAGGCCTATAATTTTGGAACAAGATTCTCTAATTTGTAGAATTGCCATGGCACTGAAGATCCCTGAACCTTTTATGGGCTATGTGACAAAACTATTTGCACTTTATAATCTCAGGTTGCTAGTAATTCATTGGGAGCTGGATGTTTATTGTATTTATTACCGCCTCCCTTTGAAATTCCCAGCCTATCTTTTTAAATCACTTTGTTGCACCTGCATTTTATTTGAGCAACAATCTTCATTTGCTCTTTTCAACAATGTCTGACCAGGAAGCTTTGAACTAAGGGTAACATTTTGAGCGAATTTCAAAAGGGATTTAGGAGCCTAAGGCCCATAGACTTTCAGTGAGATTTGGCTGCTAAGTCTTACTAACTAAGATACTGTTCAACGTTGTATTCTTAATGGCTATACTTTTTCACTGGGGTATTTAGGGGCCTCATGGGTATTTCTAAAGCATCGAGGCTCCTCGAACTCATTGATTTCAAAGGGCATTTGGCACTTTGAGACTTTCAAAAATCCCACCACTAGCTGGCTTCACAAAGAGTCTGTGGCAATTATCCCAAACTGCAATATTTCCTCCAGAGATTAATTGAAAAACATAAACCAAAACAAATAGAATCTCTTTGTAAAAAATGCAGTTATGTGCAACTCAAATATTCAACATTAGGGACTATGCTTTGGAGACACAAAATTGCTCACTTGATGGTAAATTGGAGTGAGACCTTATTACATATATGAGAGCTAATTATGCTAGAAGAGGCCAGAGAATATCAGTCTTCTCATTTGTTTTGCATTCAGAAATAAGTGGATATTTGTATTCTTCCATAAAGTCCGGAACAAACCTTTCCTTCTGGGGAAGAAGGGGCAGTATGTCAAAACACATGCTGAAAAAGCGGCTTTTGGAATCAAGTTGCAGAATATATTGTCATATATCCAAATGAAGTGATTATATTGATGGGACCCAAATAGAACAATGAACTGACTAGTGTAAAAGTATAACACTGTCCTCTACAGGACAGAATGAGAACAGTTCCGTTGCTTATCATACTCTCCCACAGACTAGTAAAGATCCTGAAGTTCTGCTATAAGATTATAGACTCATAGATTTTAAGTCAGAAGGGACCATCATGATCATCTAGTCTGACATGCACATGGCAGGCCACAAAACCTCACCCACCCACTCCTGCAATAGGCCTCTAACCTCTGGCTGAGTTACTGAAGTCTTCAAATCAAGATTCAAAGACGTCAAGTTACAGAGAATCCACCATTACACTAGTTTACACCTGCAAGCTATCCATGCCCCATGGTGCAGAGGAAGGCAAAACACCTCAAGGTCTCTCCCAATCTGACCCAGGGGGAAACTCCTTCTTGACCCCAAATATGATAACCAGTTAGCCCCTGAGCATGTGGGCAAGACTCATCAGGCAGAGACTTGAACAACTTCTGTGGCACTGAAGATCCATATGACCCTGAAGCTTTTCAGGATTTGGTAAGAAACTATTTACACTTTAAAATCTCAGGTCTCTGGCCTCAACACTTACACACTCTGGTTGTTTCCAAGAAGCCTAAGAAATTAGGTGCCAGATTCTCATAGCTACTCAGTGGGAGTAGGATGCTTGTTGTGTATGCCGCTTAGAAAAAATCCAGCCCAAATGTGTCAACCAGCTCGTTGCATCTACATTTCATCTGAGCAACAACCAGCATTTGCTCTTCTCATGAATGATTGACCAGGAGGTCTTGAACTGAGAGTAACATTTTCAAAAGCACTCACAAGAAATTTCAAAAGTGAGTGAGGAACCTAAGTCTGATTGACTTTGATGGGGACTAGGTGCCTGTTTGATTCCTATTAAGGGCAACGAGACATTTGGTTGGAGAAAATGTAGATTCAACTAACTATGCTGAGATTTGCAAAGCTGTCCAAGGGAATGGGGGTGGGACCTCAGGGTCTAAATCACTTAGGCAGCTCTGACAATCCCAGCCGTAAACTTTATTTGTTAGAATCAGTGAGTTATTTCTTCACAGTTGATGCAGCATTCACTCAAGAAACAGAGAAAATCATTTTAGGATTACAAGTTTCTTCCCTCTCCAGGACTTTCCCTTTCAGATTAGAAGTTTGACTCTACAGGTATTGAGTGAAATTAAAGCTGATATTAACTGTTCTTTGCCTGTTACGTTCCCCTGTACCTTCTTTCAGAAGAAGATATAATGAATCAGAAAAGATGTTCCCCATTTGGTGGAGGCTATGATGCAGAGGGCACGTTGCCAGACATTTGGTGGAGGGTACGATGCAGAGGGCACATTGCCAGACATGGCAACAGAGCCATGCTAAACCATCTGGGATATCACATTAAATCTGCTACAAAAATGGAAGTAAGTGAATGAGTTAGGGAGAGAAAATGGACTGAATAACCCAGATCCTGGGCCCTGAAATCCTGAGGTGACATCACAGACTCCAGCTTGTAATGGACCTACCTTAAAGGTTCCTTGAAGGCCGCAGTTTTTGAAGTAATGTATATTTGCAAGGTAACTAAATCCCATGGAATTCAAGGGGAATTTGGCAATGATCTCTCTCAAACTCCCAACCCAAGGCAAAATGATTGAATTTGAAAAACCTGTCAGGGCACCTCTGTCCTCCTAGCTCCTTCCTGGCCCTCATCACTATGCTCTCTGATCAACTCCCTATCTTTCATGTATCTATCCCCCCAACACTCCTGCGAGGTGCTATTATTCCTGCTTTACAGATGGGGCACTGGCACACAGAGGGACAGATTTACAGAGGTATTTAGCTACCTAAAGAGACACAAACCCCCCATAGCGGGATTTGAAATCAATGGGCGTCAGATACTCAACCTACCCAGGTACAAATCTGCATTTTCAGGTTCTTACAGACCTTTGAAAATCCAGCTGAAACTCACATGAGAGACGTATGACAAACTAGGATATTGAGCCATCCTCTACCAACTCCAAAGCAAACTTTTTCAGTGCTGGAAGAGTCTTGTGCCACTTCAAATGTTCCTCCCTGCTACAGGCAGGAATGTACTACGGAGCCTGTACTATGGGGAGTCCATTCTGAGATCCGCACAAGTCCTTCAGAGTAGCAGGTATAGCAGCTGGGTCACAGTCCTCCATTGAGAATTTCGGCTTTCATGAGAGAGTTCAGTTTTCATACCGGGATCAAGCCATGACATGACTATGTTGCTGCTAATGCGTTTCTTTAGTTCCTCAAATACACGTTGATGTTCATTTGATCAAGCTCATATTTGATACTTCCTCATTAGATCTCTCAGAGATAGAGCCTAGTCTCAGAATAAATCTGCCACACTAATTTGCAAGCCCCAGCAGGCTATAAATTTAAGTGGGATTGTAGGCATAGTGGCACTGTGAATGTCCTTCACTGTCTTAGGATGTCCTGAGACACCATCTTTGGGTGAAGGCCAAGACTATAACAGGGTTCAGAAAAAGAACTAGGTAAGTTCATAGAGGATAGGTCCACCAATGGCTATCAGCCAGGATGGGCGGGGTGCGGGAGGGTGTCCCTAGCCTCTGTTTGTCAGAAACTGGGAATGAGCAATAGGGGGTGGATCATTTGACGATTACCTGTTCTGTTCATTCCCTCTGATGCATTGGCCACTATTTGAAGACAGGATACTGGGCTAGATGGATCTTTGGTTTGACCCAGTATGGCCATTTTTATATTATTCTGGTTTTATGGGAATATGCATCCAAAAAATTCTAAATGATAAAGCTTTGCATTTTTGAATCTCAACATCTACAGTCATAAAATAATTATTGTCTAGCCCCCCCATTTTGTCTACCCCTCCATAATTTCCTGCAACTGTGAAAATTTAAATTGATAAAAATGAAAAAGCGGAATACTAAGAATTCTGTGCAACTGTGAACATTTAAATAGATACAAATTGCAGAAAAATGCTTAAAAAGAAACATCAATGTCATCCATCAAAATTATAAAAAAAGACAAATTCTGACAAGCCTATATATAAAGTGTGGTATGTTTTGTTGTATATAAGCGATACTCAATATCTTAAGAGCTAATCCAGTCAAATTTAAACAGTTGTAAAATATTCCCATTGTGGTCATCTAGTCCAACCTCCTGTATAATTCAGGGCAGAGAAGTTCCCCAAAATAATTCTGGTTTCAATTTCTATTGAACCATCCTATATCTTGACATTTGTTTTCTGCTTTCAATCTGTCATTCCTTATTTGTTCTTTCCTTTCAACCGGTCTTTTCCAGTGAGAAATCATAGACACCGTGGAATCACAGAAACATGAAGCTGGAAGGGACCCCGGGAGGTCTAGTCCATCCCCATGTTGAGGCAGGACCAAGTGAACTGTGACCATCCCTGACAGGCGTTTGTCCAACCTATTCTCAGAAACCTCCAGTGAGAGGATTCCACCACCTCCCTTGGAAGCCTGTTCTGGAACTTATCTACCCCGAGAGTTAGAAAGATTTTTGTAACATCTGACCTAAATATCCCTTGCTGCAGATTAAGCCCATTACTTCTTGTCCTGTCTCCAGTGGACACCGAGAACAATTGATCCCCGTCCTCAGAGAAGAGTTGCGAGAATGATTGGTGGTCTGGAGAACCTGTCAACATGGAGTTAGGAGGCATGGAAAGCACAGCCAGCCTTCCACCTACAGGGTTCTACCAGCTGCTGAAGCAGGGCCATGCCTCTGATCCTCAACTCTCTCTGCTGGAGCTCTGGTAGAAGACAAAATCTATGTACAATGTTTATCTGTCCCACATTCCCATGATATCTAACCATCTCACAGCCTTTCATGTACGTATCCTCACAACATCCCGGTATGACCTATGTTACACTTGGGGCACTGAGGCCCAGATCCACAGAGGTACTTAGGTGCCGAACTCCTACATTAGGTACCTAAGTCCTATATTTGGGTACCACTAAGCCCTGCTGAACTGCCAGCTAATTCTGGAGGTGCTGAACATCCCCCAGTGCCTGAATGGTCACCTTAAAAGTCCCTGATATACCCAAGTTTCTGCCTCTGTGCACGCATGCTACACTAGGAGGCCTCTATCACACCTAAACCCCAGCGTGATCGTGAAGCCAAGTGAACCTAGGTGCTGCCCTGCCTACCTTGCCTGCAGAGCCTGATCCGATAGCCCCTCCCAAAATAGCCATGAGAGAGGAGCCCTCGCTTATAGCCTGGAGCTCTCACCTGAGATGTGTGAGACACCAGTTCAATTCCCTGCTTTGCCTGAAGGGGGAAGGGATTTGAAGACAGGCTTCCCAGCTCCTTGGTAAGTATCACTGGATGATTCATCTCTAGGCATTTCTCATTTTCTGCCACTGATGCTGTTCCACTGTGTTTAAACAATGAATATGCATTAGGTCAGGGATGCTTGGGATTTTCAAAGGAGCCTAACCGAGTTTGGTGAGCAAATTCCATTAAATTCAGTGAAAGTTGAGTGTCTAATTCCCTTGGGCTACTTAGAAAAACCTTACTCTCCTGTTCTCCAGGGCCAATCCCATCCATACCAGCAACAGGTACTGCCCAATAAAATCTTGCTAATGTTGATTTAAAATTGGCAATATATTTCACTGCATTTGCTCTTTTCCTGGATGACGAATCTAGAGTAGCTGGAGGCCACTTGACATCTGAAATCAGTAGCCTGGGGAAGGCATTTGTTTGTGATGGCAACTGATGACATCAGGTTTAATTTCAGCAAGGATACGGACCATTAAACTTTATCCCTGGACTTGTTGAGTTGTGATGTCACTCTTAGTATATTATCTCCCCTGATATAGAATTGGTAATGAGAGAGAAACAAACAGAGACCGGAAAGAAGAGATTTCCTTTGAGGTTAGACCTTCTTCTCTCCACATGTTTTCCCTTTCGGGTTAGGAGTTTGACTCGCTTAACAATGTCTAAACTTTTTCTTGGATGCTAGTTGAAATTTCCCATCTGAAGAAATGCCCAGAGAGATTCACCTTCTCGCATGAAGGATAAATACTGAGACAACACAGAGATACTTTTATACATGGCACAACGCAGCAGAACCAGGACATCCTATCTGCAGGTTACTTTGCTGATGGAAATCAAATAGAAGGAGAGATGACGTTAGAACCTGCCTCCTAACCCCGGAACACGGAGTCCTGAGAGAAGGGGTCACATTGAATGATTCCAGCTTGAAATAGACCAGGATAAAGGTAAATCAACCTTCATTATGTAAATCAGAGCTACAGACAGACAAGAACTGGTAGCTGATAATGTCCATTTGTTCTGCTCGGTGCTTGATTTTACCTTTCAGGATGGGATCTGCCTCACTGGGGTGATAGATAGATAGATAGATAGATAGATAGATAGATAGATAGATAGATAGATAGAT